>JBBPDH010194117.1:0-15000 GCA_037974565.1 Clupeocharax schoutedeni | reverse complement strand
TGTAGTCCTGCAATTACAAATTACAGTCCATCTGTTTCTCTGCATCATTTTTTATTGCTGGTCTGAACTCCCGCAGGACAAGCGATAAGCAGGTGTTACTTTGGTAGTGCATCATTCTCAGCACAGCGGTGACATTGTAGTGGAATGTTAATGGTGTGTGAGTGTGAGTGTGTGTGTGTGTGTGTGTGTGTGTGTGTATGTGTGTGTGTGTGTGTTCTCCACAATGGCTTTGGCAAAGCACTTTTTTTCAGGCACCTCAGTGAAAACTAGACTGATAACCAAAGATATCTAGTAAGCACTGTCCTGTGGCTAGAAACTGAGCACTGATGAAGGACTACAATCAAAGTGAACTCTGATTGTACGACTCTGGACAAAAAGTAAGAGACCACTGCAAAAACATCTAGTTTCTCAGGTTTTATCTTTTATTGGTACAAGTATTGAACTGAACAGCTCTGCCTTCATTTTTAATATTTCTCCTCATTTCCAAATAAAAATATTGTTCTTTAAAGCCTCATTTTAAAGGAAATTACAAAATATCAGAAAAAGAGAAATGATGTAGAGTTTACAGAACTTGGATAATTCAAAGAAAACAAATCTCTCGTTCTGTCTTAAAATAAATGGCAATAAGGGCCTTTGACAAACTTCTAGTAGTGTTTCACCATCCAACTGGTCTCATTGTGAGAGGAGAGAGTCGATTACAGCAGTGTTTTATACTTTTCCTCATTAAATGAGATGCGATTCAGGTGATCACTAATCAGTCCCTTATAAAGCAGAATGAGGTGCTTTTGTATGAATTTAACAGACACTGGCATTAAATGGTTGTCATACACACATACAAATAAACCTTATACTCTAAACTAGAACCAAAATGTGCAGTATAGCACAAAGGTCATTTTTAACTTACAAAAACTGTGCAAATGTTGCATCGGCAGTCTAGGTGGCAAGGAAACGGACAACTGGAATGTAACTGTGCGCATTATTTGTTCAACAGAGGTTATTATAAATAGTTAATTGTGCAAAGTTGTCAAGTTTATTGATGTAACACATTATTGTACACAAAGATAATTCAGGTTGCTTTACAGTAAAATAACCAATAGAATAGAATAATTTTATTAGAATAAAATAAATAAATAAAAACATCGAAATTCTATAAAAGAAGATTAAAAGAGCGAAATTTTAAATAAGGAGGAGAAGAATCGAGCAGCTTTGAAAGATGGATGCAGTTGGTGCAGATCTGATATTATCGGGCAGTTGAGAAGTTGAGTCAGTTCACAGTTCAGGTGTGTGTGGGGTGGGGGGGCTAGGCAGTGTGTTGAGTCTGATTGCTTATGGGAAGAAGCTCACACACATAATCCCAACACCTGATTAAGGTGCAGCTACACATACACACACACACACACACACACACAAAGTTTAGAACCTTTTAGAAAGTGAAAGTATATGATCTGAATGGAACCTTGAGAAGTTGACTCAGTTCACAGTTCAGGTGTGTGTGAGTCGGGGGCAGGCAGTGTGTTGAGTCTGATTGCTTATGGGAAGAAGCTCACACACAGTCTGGCTGGTCGGGCTTTAATGTTACAAGACCGTCTACCAGATGGGATCTGTGTGAAAAATCTGTGTGAGGCCTGTGAGGATGACCAACACAAACCAGACTCTGCACTTCTACAGACTGCACCAACGAGGAGGACGTGTCTAATGAAGTGGACAGTAAGTGTGGAACCCCTGCTGTGTGTGATCCACTCGTAAAAGTGCAACACACTCTCTGCCTTTCTCTTTTTAATCTTCTCTCAGTATCTGTCCCTCTTTCTCTCCACATCTCTGCCGTTCTTTGCCGAGCCTCTTCCCCCTTGCTCCCGTTAAATAAATTCTAATGTGTTGTACTAATTAGTACAGTAAGTGCCCTCTAGCCTCCTCCGAATGATTATGTGAAGTGCCAGATCTCTCTGCAGGCCTAATTAATGTGGTCCCGATCCAGGCGAGTGTAAACGATGATCACAGGGAGACCGAGTTTCTTAAGGGGCTGCTTCCTCAAAGTGCCCTGTGATGCTGAGCGGGGAGTGGGCTTGTCACATGTCGGGACTGCTCCATTTCCTCCCCCCCTCTCAGAACCAGGACTTGAAAAGGTGGTTTGATCTCTGATACAAGTGGTGAGAGACGAGAGAACCATTGACAGGCGCTTCACAGCTTGTTCGGTTAGTGTAGCTGGAGGATGTGCTCTTGGCTTCTGGTTCTTCCCGAGGGACTTCTCGTTCTCTCTGCATGGTGAAGCCGGCCGATGCCGTGAGATGAGAAAGATTATCTGCTTTGCTTGTTCTTTATTGACTTTCTCTATGAGATAAGAGGGCAAACTAATTACAACACTTTGTTCATTTCTGAAAATCAAAAATGCCTTTTTTTCTGTATTGTATATTGCATCTGTAATGTGTGGATAAGATAAGATAAATCTCGATTAGTCCCACAAGTAGGAAATTTGCACTGTTACAGCAGTAAAGTGGACATGAAAAAGGTAATAGCAGCAAAACAACGGAATAAAAGCTTATATTATACACAACAGTATAATATAAAGCATACAGTGTACAAATAATAGAAACATATATAGACATTTGTGTGTATGCAAATATATAAACATGTGCATATAAACCTAAATAAGTTGATGGATGTACACACTGGATATGTATGTATATACGTACAGAGTGGATAAATATATATACATACACTGCTTCACCTTTTCTGTTGTTTTAAATGGGAGAGATGTGTTTTATTCACCATTCTTGCAGTGTACTATACAGACGAGTGTTTACTTCCTAACCAGGGCCAGGTTGTATAAAAATGATTTTTTTTTTTTTTTATTCCTTCACAGAATTGTGAGGCTCAGTAAAGTTGTTTAATTCTAACTTGTAAAGTGCAAACTATAATACTATAAACCAGACAATAGATGTTTAATATGTTTTATTTAATATTCAATATTCAATGAATTTTAAATGAAATATTGAAAAGTTATTAAAGGACAAATAATTTACTCGTTAAGCTATCTGCCTGATAACCTCTTTTCAAAGTTTTATGAAACTTTCTGGACGAATCTTCAAATCTTCATTCTTAGTTTTCTACAGATATAAGGGATATTAAAGAATCATCAGCTCTTCATAATTCTGGACAAATCCAATATTTCCTAATGGGCTCATGTCATAGAAAACTATATGAGCTGAATAAGAGAGCTTGATGAAGTATAGCAATATTGTAAAAATTTCAAAATTCATTCCCCGGTTAATACAAATTACATTCAACTAAATGGTTAACTAAATCTATAACTCATTTTTGTGATGCTATGAAAACCAACATATTTATACATTTCCAGATATTCAGCCTACAGTTGAGGCCCCCACTTAGTTTTGTTCCTCATATTCATTTGTGTGTGACATGATTATTAAAACTCCAGTAGTGATTGTTAATATTATATGTTTTTAAATTACAATAACTTTTGTTCTGCGTGACATAGGAACACCAAACAAAGCTCAGCATGACGTCTGACACCTCGAGCATCAACACAAACCGGGGAAACTTCCATATCGTGAGCCGTATGACGACAGTTTACAATTTGTTGCACTATCACACAGATCCGTGCTGGATAATGGAAGATGCAAGTGCAGATGATGGATGGATAGAAGATTGGTGGTGGTTAATCAAACTGAGCTAAGCAAACTGAGACTGCCTGTCTGTAGTCTGCTGAAACTGTATCTCAGTGAGAACTTTCAAACCTTTCACACTTGAATAATTCCAACTTTTAAAGTCATCTTGATTTTTTCACCCTCATCTGTACAGAAGATGAAGGTGTTACTTGTTTGAATACATGCGCAAAAGAAGCAATTATACCTCGCAGCTGCACTATTGAATATAGAAGATCAATGTATCCTACCCTTAGAGTATTTATTGCTTCTTTTCTCCAGTGTCAAACAATAATAACTTCACCAACCTGTCGTTAATCAGACAATATTGAGAGAACAATGCTAATAGATAGTTGTGTAAAAGAATAACGATGCCTCTAAAGCCATATGACTCACACTGCATATGTCATTCATCACTTGCGGAAGGGTGAATGTCAATTGCCACTGCTCACATGAGGAAAAACCTTGAATCCAGTCTAGTAAATCAGAAGCTAATTACCCTCAGATGACATATAAAAGAAAATTACAGTCTTTTACTAACAAAGACTCCATGGAATTGTGCACCAAAATGCCCTTGGGGTTTACGCGTGAATCATTTGTGTTGCTGCAGCATAAATAAAAGATATAAATTCAGACCGCCATGTTGAGCGACCAACAATTCTTCTTTGTATGTCTCTAAGAATACTGACCTTCGCACTTACAGTTACCGTGCTGTCAACATGACCTTGCACAATATGATTACGTGCTGAATTACTGCAGTGTTGATTGCATTAACGAATGAAGCGTGTTGATAAGCTGAAAATAGGCCAAAGCAATTCAGCATTCTGCTTGTTTGACATTGTGTCCTAGATGTGGTCAAAGAAGCCAAGAGGGATGTCCTATTGTTTTTTATTAGTAGCATTATGTAGCTGTTTGTAGTTCAGACAGTAAAAGCAACCAAACAAAATCGTAAAAACAGCCAAAAGGATCAGGATCACTGTTGGTTCTGGTATTTTATAGATCTTTGTCCTTGTTTCTTTGTGTTCTTCCATTGTAGAGTTGAGGTAAATGAACATTAAGCCTACCTTGCAGTCGTTGGAAACTAACTTACAGTGGAAAACAAAAACTTATCTGCAGCATCACTTTTTCCACTGTGTTTGAGCCACAATGCCATGTTAAAGGCCAATGAGCTTCTATTCACCCTTATAACTCAGAGTGTATCAGTAAACTCTGATTCCAGTAAATATAACCGGTGTAAACCAGGATAGAACCGGTGTCTGTTCTCCTACACTCTTGCCATTTACTGCTCTTTCTATTGGGCAGTGCTGCAAAGTCACTCTCTCGCCACTACTGATATTACCCACCCACTTGTGGGCGTAGACTTTCCTGGCATGTGCTCCAGGCATGTGCAGAGGTGGGGGCTTTAGGTGCTCAAGCCTTTCCCTATATTCATAGTGCTCCCCATCTAAAGAAACTTTCTTTGATTTAATTTCATCTCTCCCTTCAAGAAACTTTTTTTCATTCACACCACCCTGACAATTGGTCCCCCCAAACCTCCCATACACCCCCACCTTATATTCAAGCATCTGCCCTTGTAAAGCTCTGCATCATTTTTAACAGCCCCAGCACCAGAATGGTTTTGTCAGGTGGACCACTCATTAAACATGGGTGGGCCCTTAAAACTCTCTTCGGGATACATTTCCCACATTTTCCATATGAGTTATGTGCTGATATCAGGTCTATTGCTGTCAGTAGTGCCGTCATCCTCCTACATAACCCAAATACACAGAACAATAACAGGTGTGTATACACATCAAGGACAAGGCAGGCTTCACATAAACCCAGCCAACACTGCAACACCTCCCCTAAAGCTCACCAGGAGTCCAAGCCAGTCAGCTGAGACTGAAACAAAGTCTAGAGAACAAACACAATCAGGATGACACTGGCAGGCAAATCCAGATGAAGTGCTGTATTTTGGAATAATTAACCAATTTTTCCAGGGATCAAAATAATTTCTTCTAATTCTGATTACCGGTCTTCATTACGCGAGGTGAGACATTTTTGGTGGATGTAGCCTGTTTACAGCTATTAAAGAAAAAGAGCAAATATCCAATTCGCAAATTCTCTGTTGGCATCAACAAGATCAATAACATTTTGGGAGTTTTTTTGGGGTTTGACACATTTAGGCTTTGAAAATGTGTAGAAAACACTTTAAGCAACACAGACAGCAAAAGCAACACCGGTGCCTTTAAAACACATTTAATTTAGAATTACAGAAGATGTTTTTTATCAAGTAGATCGGTATTTAACACCATGAATGTGTAATGGATATGCAGTGCATAGTGCACTGGACTGCTAGGCCGCTCTCCTGAAGTGATTCAAAGGTTGTGGGTTCGAATTGCATAGTTTTTGGGGGGACTGGTGGCCTAGTTGTGAGGGAGTTGCCCTTGTGATCAGAAGGTTGTGGATTTGAATCCCAGGACTGCTAGTGGTTCCACTGTGGTACCCTCAAGTAGTGTACTGTCCTCACAGGTTTTTTTTCACAGAAAACAAAAACCTGTCTTCAATATCATTCTTTTCACTGTGATTGAGCCACCATATTTTGCAAATCCTGAAAAAGAAGTCAGGAGTTTAATTAATCCAGTGGTATTATCCATGCAATTGGGGAGCAAAATATCTTGTGCAAAATTATTATGTGCAATAGATTTACCATATGAAATGTCACTATTATGTCAAAATTGCGTGCTGTAACAAACTCAGTATAGAGAACAACAATAGTTGGGTTATTAGTGAATCCATTAACAATAAGTAACTTATCTATAGTTTTTTCACCCAGCATTTGTGTATACAGTAACCACTCGATCTAACCCTGTTTTTTATGAGAACTGAACTGTATTACTGTCACCAGTCCAGCAGTGGCGGTAATACACTTAAATGTTGTCAAGTGAAGAAGCAGAAGGAAGAAGTCTTCTGCAGCATGTGGTGTGACTGCTCTGTGTTATGTACTCACAACTCCCTGCCCCAATTTTCAACATTTATCTAAGTTTATTTGTATTATTAAGCTGTGTCCTGTCTAAACGTGTGGGTAGAAAGAGTTATTTCAACCTTTCTTTTGTGTACGAGTGTTTGTTTTTGCTCACCGCACGCTGTTAATGCTAACTGCTAATGCTAACCGCTAATGCTTTTTTAAGCAATAAAGTTTTCTGATTCTGATTATTTATTTACCTTTACATTTTCTTTAAGGGTAATGCATTAAACTGAGTGTTCTGGGAGCATATTTGTGGGCATACTTAGGGTTTGCACTATAAAATAGACATATTTACCATAGCACAACAATGCGTTTTTCACTGTGCGCGGGTGCTCTTGAAATGTAACCACTGCGAAAGCGCATTGTGTATTTCATGAAAATTTTTACTGGATTGATTTAGACTTCATGTTTTATTTTGTTCTTGTTTCTGTGTGTCTGTGCAATTGTAACAAACAATTTCCTCTGGGAGCAATAACGTTATCTGATTCTGACTCTGAAAACTTCAAATATTTCCATAAATCATCCATATGGAAAAATCCATGAATGCATCTGCATAGTTGGTTTGTGCTCTTCTTGGCTAGAAATTGTTTTGGGGTCCCATGCATAATTATTTGAAACTCGCTGTCGCCCTTTCAATGTCATCACCGACTCAGAGTCTCATTTCCATATATCAGTTCCATATATTAATCTGACTCTGATATGCTCTGATTACTATAATTAATCCAAAATAAAGCACTTCATCTGGATTTGCAGAGAAGTAATTACAGCAGTGATTACAAAACTTGCCGAATGACTTGGGTGCTATGGCTGAACGACACTGCATCCAAATTAACGCCACTGTCTCTATCAGTTCAACCATCTCACCCCGTCTCGGAGCATGCATTACAGCGACCGTTATAAATGTGGTTATTTGATATCCAGCTTCCTCAACCGGATCGGGGTTTGGCCAAGCTCAAGCAGAGTAAAATAATTGGGTGATTAATCGTTTTGGGGGATTGTGCAGAAGTGTATTCTGTATATTTGTGTCTTGCCAGGCCTGCAGGCCAAGGGTATTTGAAATCCATGCTTAGAAACAGAAAGGATGGCAACTCCTGAGCACAGCTGAACATTCACCTGCTTTTATAATATTTTCTGATTCCGCTGGCTCTTCGACTCATAGGAAGGTTTTTGTAGGTCATAAATGCTGAAGTCATTGTGACCCGCTGACGGATGTGATCAGAATTGTCGATAGTGTCTGGTGTCCCTTGATGGGAATTGAATTAACAGTTAATTCCCTCAGAGAGCACCAGTACCTATCAAAGCTGTATCAGAAATGGAGACTGACAAAAAAAGAAACTGAACAGGTCGGAACTGATCTCCAGCATTTCTGCTACTGCGGTGAAACACTACCCCATATAGCAGGACAATATAAATCAACGCATCATAAGTGGATAATTAACTGCTTAACCACAAAAACTCTATATGGTTGTAGGTCTAGCACAATCATTACACAATCAACCAATTGCAAATGTAGCAAGTTCAGATTAGTCATTCAGATATTTTGTTTTTTATTCTTTGAGTAAACATGAAAAAACATCTTTGTAAAGTTTTGGTGTATTATTTTGGTCTTAAACACAGAAAATACTGACAATCTGAGTTTATTATCAATCAAAGCTTCTACAACATTGGAAAATTGTGTAGAATTTCACCCAGTTACAGTCAGCAGCGGAAAGACAGTCAGCTACTTTCAGGATTATACTCAATAGAACTAATTGAGTCACCTTTAGAGGGCAGCGGTTTTATTTGATTTTTGTCAGTAACACCTCTAGAGGGTGATGGTGAGCAATGTTTATTTTAAGTTTGCTAATATCATATAGGGACAATGTTTGGTAAACTTTTTAGAGGGTATTGGTGAGTAATATGTGTGTGTGTGTGAGGGGGGGGTGTTACTGTTAGTCTACTTTAATATTTAATATTTCCATGCAATGAACAATAAAGCCTTAAATGAATCACAGTTATTTATAATTAATCATTGGTTAAATAATGATCATGACAAGCTTTGATGCTCACAGAAATTTGGTTTTAAATTTGGTTCTAAGCTCATATTTTTTGAGAGTCTAGTAAAGAGAGGGAAGATGTTTGGAGATGTATTTAACATGAATAAATGAGATCCCACTTTTCATAACAAGCAAAAGAAGGAAAAATTATTCAGTTAAAACAAAGTCTCTCAGCATCATTACAGAAGTGCACACACAGCTAGTGTTGCTCTCACATTGCGGCTGGATTTGAAGGCCAGAGAGCTTGAAGCATGGATCTCTCTCTCTCTCTCTCTCTCTCTCTCTCTCTCTCCCTCCCCCCACTGTTTGCTTTCCCTTTGTCCTCCTTTCTTCTTCTTTTCCTTTCTTCTCCCTCTTGCTCTCTTTGTCTCCCAGACCGTCTTTTATTTTGTTCTTGAGCATTTGGCCCCATGGCGCACAGTCATCCTCTCTCATCTCCCTCTTCTCTTCTTCTCCATCTCTCTCTTCTTTCTGCTCTCACCCATCCTTTAAAATGCTGGACTCTTTTCCATCACTCTTCAGGTCATGAACATCAAAGCGGGAAAAGCAGAAGCCTCTATTTTTCTGTAAACACTGGAAGAGAGGCCGCAGGAAATGACACCTAATGGATGTAATTTAACAGGCCATTAAAAGTGTGTTCATTTATACACCAAGCCCACCTGCCTAATACTGTAAGGCCCCTTTGAGCCGCCAGGAAAAAAAACATGTAAGGATTTCTTTTTGGCTGTAGCAATAAACTGAACAGTAGGTACTCATGCAAGTGATCGTTAGAACTGCTCAGTGTCTGTTGCCCGAACAACAACATTCCCTACCGCTCCCAACAGAAGTGCACTAAACATTTTAGGCCATTTTCAGACACAGGAGGGGCTAAAAAGTGTCCAGTATTTGTGAATGTGTATAAAACATGGTTGGACACAACATTCAGCAGTCGGCTGCCATTTCAAAGACAAGTTGCGACCACAAGAGCAAATTAGCCCCCGGGGAGCTTTTCTCCGCAAATGAAAATTGACAGCAGGTGACACTTACAAACTCATTAAAACCCCCCTGGCAGAGACCGCCGTGATCCTGGGCCAGAGAGCGCAGGCCGGTAAATGAAACATTCCTGCCAGGGCGGGGGACAGGAGGTCTCGGTTCCCACCTAACAGATGACTCACTTCAGGCATTTGGCTAAAAAGCCGAAACGCTACTGGCTCTGAGCACGACCTGAAAGTGCCAGCATTGGTTTATTTCCCTTGAGGGAGGGGGGCGGTTCATCCAGAGGATCAGGAAGTTCTCGAATATTGCTGAGTATTATTGACTTTGTGATGAAAATACATGCAAATCCAGAAGTAGCTACTTTGGAAAACTGTTGGAATGTGATCCAGTGCGACACCGCATACACACTCCCACCGATCCATTCAGTCTGTCCGGCACTTAGTTGACCTGTTTTACAGGATTTGCCCAAGTCTCAATCCCATCCATATGCCCTCTCTCTCTCTCTCTCTCTCTCTGTCCCTCTCTCTGTCCCTCTCACGACGTGTCCTCACGGCCGGTGGAACAGCTTGTTTCTGGCAGCCGTCTAGCATGTGCCCTATTGACTGTTGATCTTTTCTGATTCACTTTAATCCACTTGAGTGCAGCAGCACCAGGCAGGCATTGGGGGAATTAGGTAAAGCTTAGAGGAGGCATCGCTTTCAGACTCTCACATACTGAATGGGACACTAAAACAAGAAGAACATCTTAATATTTTTGTTGTTCAATGGGGAAAAAGAAGCGTGTCTTCAAGTCGTAAAGATATAATCTGCTCCCTCACAAATGGAATCAGTGACACTGTCTGGAAAGTAAAAGGAGAACATAGAATTTCTCTGCCTTTTCCAGGAGCTAAAATATTTACCCTGTTTACACCATGTCTCTTCATGTGAATAGTATCTCAAGTTTCACATTTCAAGGTTGCTTCATCATCAGCAGCTGTGAACCTCCAGAGTGACCAGTGCTGCACCGTTATTGCACAGGAAGCAGTTACAGCACTGAACAGAATGCAACTTATGACAGAATCAATACAATAAATAGGCTCAAATACACCCCATATGTCCTGAAGTGGTTTGTGTTAAATCTGCTTTAAATGCACCTTGGTTGCTTTTTCACTTTTTTTGATGTTGCTTGGCTTGATCCAGAATAAAGCTGCGATTTTACTGCTACATATTGCAAATTGTGATGCCTTTCCAAATATTAAAGTGCCCCTATCATCACTTTTCTGGAATTAAACAGGTGGCTTTAGAGATGTGTATATTGTTTTAAAATGTACGTTCACTCCACCATCTCTACAGCTCATATATGAAAAACAAGCTACAAAAAACAGTCTGTTTTCAAATCATAGTTTTTGTGATGTCACAAAACAAACACATTTAAATAAATATTCTTATTCTTTGCTACAGCAGTTTATAGCCCCATCCATTTATGCAACATTCACTAGCACATTTAATGGTCAAAAAGTGTTTTATTGAATTACATGTGGACCTCAATTCATCAGAACCTGGAGCTGTGATTGGACACTCCATCAGAAACACTGTGATTGGTTAGAGGCTCATTTACACATTGCAGCCTTTTGCAATATTAGTATTGCTGGGACTCATACTGCAATTAACAGACAATATATTGCGCAGCCCTAATACAGATATAACCCTGATACTGAAGACAATGAACTGATCAGGTGTAAACAGGGTCTTTCACACACAGCTCAGTTTTCAGGACCTTCAGTATATCAGTCCCAGACTATAATGTCAATTTACAACCATCTCCTTGTGAAGGACAAAACCCAGTTTTCCCAGTCCTTAAAAAAGGACAGATTACTTGCATAGGCTTTGTCAACTGTGCTCCAGCCTTTGAATTTTAAAGGCAGGGAATAAGAAATGCCCCAGTGCATCACATGTATTGTGTATCAAAATCTGCTACATTTTGTCAGATATGAATGAGGATTAAACCTTTTGAAGGATATAATGAAATAAATCGTGCTCAACATCACCAAGGACATGAATTAACAAGATCAAAAAAGTTTTAGCTTGACTCTTCATAATCCCTATTTCTTTCCTTTTTCCTTACTAGCTCTTTTTTGCTTCTCTTTTCATTCTTCCCATTAGTTTCTATCTGGTCTTTCTGTTCCTCAGTCTCTAAACTTTGTCCAAGATAGCATTTCCTCTCTTTTGCAAGCCATCCCATCCCCTCTTTCTCTCTTTCTTTGCAATTTCCTCATCCATCTCTCTCTCTCTTTCCCTCTCTGCGTGGGCCGGATGTGTAAGAGGGAAAGAGGCCTGGCTGCTAGAGGGAGCGGCCTAATGAGGAATGTATTGATTTCCTATAAGAAGGATTTAATCAAAGTCCCTCGACACATCCAGAGGGACAGGGGCCTCACTGCAGCACCAAATTACACTTCATACACCATCTATTTTTCAACCATGGCGATAAATGGAGCTGCCTAGCAGATAGATGAGAGTCCCTGTAGCTCGTTCATCATGCCCAAACAAGGGGAGGAAAGCAAAGTGATTGAGACGGGCAGGAACAACAACCAATGATGAATGGCCTGGGAGGAACCAAGGGGGTGGGGCAAGGACCCACCAATTACGAGATGGAGGTGTAATGAAATCTCATGTAAGCCAGGTTAATGCACAGGTTGTGCTCCCCAGCCAAACACCATCAAATACTGCATTATTGCTCAGCTAAAGCAAATTACTGCAGCATCGGGAATTTACTACATTGCTGGGTCTGTAAAAATGCATTCATCAATACACTTGTGTTGTATCTATATGCTTATGACATTTTTCCTCTGGCAGAAGGAGCCGTGCTGTACCATGAACAAATGACTTTCCATTACAAATAAAGTGACCTGAACTTGAGCCGTATCCAAGCTGCTGGACGGCAGGGCAAAAAGTGGGCCGCAACCAAACTGCCTGTGTCTGCTTTCTGATTGGCCAAAGGTTTTTTGTTGTGTTGACAGTAAAGAAAACCCAACGGTCTCTTTCCAGTCTGTTGTCAAGAAAACAATAGAGATACAAACTAACAACTAGAAAGTCAACAAAGTACAATCTCAACTATTTGTTTGGGATGAAGATGAATTTTAGTGGGAGGTTTCTAACAATGGGAGAGATGTGAAGGTAAACCAGGACATCACTAACAACTTGGCTTATGTTTTTACTGCATAGTCAAACAATGGTGAGAAAAAATTAAGAACTCAAATAAATAATAAAATACCATAATAACAAAAGTGGCCCTGACCTAAATATCTGCCCACTTTGGAATAAACAATTGTCTCTATGCTGGTCTCAGAAGTAGTGTTATATTGTTTCTCCCATTTCTAATATGGTTTCTGGTCCAAAGTACTTGAAGGGGTACACTATAAAAAGTGGTGTTTAATAACTGGGGTACCTTACAATTTAGTGCTTATTTAACTTCACAGAATTTAAAATGTTTGTTCTGTTGACTTACTGTTAAAAGTTAATTCAAATATCCGTCTGATTACTCGTTTTTAAATAACATGTTTTCTACCAAGTCTTAGCAGTCACTTTGCTGGAGGTTTGTACAGGTTCAGCATATAGATTAGATTGATTGAGTTCAAAACTGTACACCATCTAAAACGACAGCTTTAGTGCTCCGTACAGTTTGGATGATTTGTATTCATTTTTCACTCCAGTGCAGATTTCTTCCCACAGGTTCATAATCAGGTCTTAATTTGCAAATGATGAGGTCCTGGAACACTGAGTAGTGATGGATGTGACAGATTGATAGTGGAGAAATAAATTAAAATGCAGTTCAGTGTGACCTTCTCCACGCCCGTGAATCGAGTGGTTTGTAGAAAAGATGTTCCGCTCTACATTATTTGCATTTGATATTTTTTCGCATTTGTGTGATTTTATGCACCAAAAACAGTCCTGGCTGTTTTCCAACCCCTTACAGTTAACACGACTGTTTCAGTTACTGCACCTTTCAGACTGATATGTGTAATGAACCTCTGTGTTGATTGGCTGCTCTGTTTTGTGCCATGTTCAAAAAGCAGGTCAGACTAAAATAGTTTGAGACTATCAAGCTCTAAAGTAAAACTCAGGAAGCTTCTGTGTTTTTCACTGACAGCCTCCTGCCTAAGTTCATAGCACCTTCAAACAACAGATGGTTCTTTATAGGCTGTCCTGCATTATTCAAGCTTAGCTGCAATCTGACAGAACAAGAGGCCTCTTTTAAACTGCTGCTCAGGAGAAAGATGAGTTGGTCTTTACTACAGTATTTAGACTGAACCTCATAAGTGAACTCTTTCACTTAATTTTTCTGTAGATGCTGCATTTTAAACATTGAGGTTATCAGAACCAGAAAGCTTAAATGATCCTGAAGGACATTGCTTATGTTACAACTGCACAGACACACAAAGACAAGAACAATATAAAATATAACATAAGATAACCTTTATTAGTCCCACAAGTGATAAATTTACATTGTTATGGCAGTAAAGTGGACAGTAAAGTACAGTACAGTGTCACGGACGCAGGGGCTAGGCCCCCACGACCGAGAGCTATCGAAGAAAGAGGCTTGACACCAAGGCTCCATGCTTACGTGAGTTTTATTAAACAAAGCGAAATGGCACGGGGGCCAGAACAAAAGCTGGTTTCAACAAAGAACACAAACCTACAGATCACAAATGAAGCTCTACAAAGGACGATGGACAGACAAGGAGTGAAACACAGAACAGGGCTTAAATACCTAACATAATGGGGGTGAAATAGGACGTAGGTGGCAACAAAACATGTGACACAAATCATGAACACTAAACAGGTGAAAATCAAAGCACATGACACAGAGCCACATGAGGAACAGACACATGACACTGGGAGAACAGAACAGGAATAAACAATCAGTGCAAATAAACAGAAAACCCCAATAAACAGAAAACCTAATAAACAGAGCCATAACGAAAACACAGAAAAACACAGACCCAGAAAACCCAAACAAAAAAGCAGTGGCTAAACCCCGCCAGTGACCAGGCCGTGACATACAGAAAGTGCATCAAAAACAATAGAATAATATAGCCTCTAGAGGCGATGGGCAGGGTCCAAGCTGTTGACCCACTTGTCCAAACTGCAATGCTAACAGGTTGAAGTGCTTTGAGATGCACAGAGTGTTCATGAAGAATATAGAAGTTATCCAAATTGCTGTTGTAGGTTGTCCTAGTGACTCACGTTCACGACTGTTTGCACATGCTGAGAATTTCTGCAGATGACAGCCCTCAGTGTTGTATCTGAAGTCGGATGTGTACAAGGTGAAGAGGAATGGTGAT
>JBBPDH010194110.1:0-16085 GCA_037974565.1 Clupeocharax schoutedeni | reverse complement strand
TCGCCACCTGGTGGTTGGCTGAGAAAGCGTTTGGTCTGGAGCAGAGCTGCTCTTAAAATCGCAGACGATCATCTTAACTTAATCGTGGCAGCCAAGATCGTGATCGTGATTAAAATTCGATTAATTGTGCAGCTCTTCATCAGACCTGAATCTGCAAGATGCAAACTAAGTCATTCTGAGCGGTTTGATGTGAAATATGAGTAGAGAATCGAGTATTGTTCACAGCCTAACAGAAACACACTTCAAAATAGGTTTATTTATTGGTTAGCCAGTATTTTACCTTTTATAATCCATTTACTGCAGAGGACAGAAGACTAGACATGAATTTTTACTGGTGATTTTGGGCAGGCACAAAAAATCCAATATTTGCATTGTAAACATTGAAGCCACATGTTTCTCAACATACAGAATGAGGATATAGCAGCACCCAAAGCCTTAAGGGTACAGCAGGATTTCACACATACGCACGGTCAAAGGTTTCTGCACACCACAGAGTATGACCACTTCTCCATTTATTTCAGAAATTGTATTTTTTTCCTGTTAAAGAAAGTTTTTGAATGAACAACTATTGAACAACTATTGTGAAGCGAAAGTGACCAATCTGTCATATGTGAACACACCGCAGCACACAGTGTGAACAGCATGAAATTCACCCTCTGCATTTAACCCATTCACCAAGTGAAGCAGGGGGCAGCTACGAACACGGGACGGTACCTTGCTCAGGGTACCTCAGAGGTGCCCAGCGGTCTTGGGAATCGAACCTGGACTTTCTGGTCAGGGCAGGGCGAATGCCTTAACCACTAGGCTACCAGCTCCCTAACCACCAGTCCACCAGCTGCACTTTAAATGAAAACATGTCAAATAAAACCAGTTTCTTTAATAGACGAAAGATAGAAGAATCTGTGACAGTGCATTAAATGGTTGTGTGAGTCAAATTCTAGACTGTCCTTAACTTTTATTAAATTATTCGTTAACCAGTTCAGCACTTATTAGCTTGTTAAATATTGAACACTTTTTGTTGTTAAGTAGCGATAAACAAAAAAAATGACATTTTTCTAGCTAATAATAGCACTGAAATGACGAACACACTAAATTTATTTAACGACAAAACTGTGTGCAAAAGCCTTTGACTACACTAACATTGTAAAACTGTAGAGTACTTAGAGTCTTATCCTCCCAACTCTTCAGCGGTCAAAGTTTATTAGTTAAAACGAACAATAATTACATTATAATAGCATACTCCTCACTTCCACCTCTGGAATTCACATAACTAAGATCCTTACCTATATCATACAGTATATTGTATATGTATATGTCATAATATATTTCATATTGTGTTTTTAGAGTAAGATTAAAAGATTAGAGTGAGATTACAATAATCTGATTAGATGTCAGACTAAAGCAGAATGTAATACGTTTAATTTGTTCTATGCCTTCTTTTGAACTTTTACATTTCTATTGCATTTTAAATGTCATTGACTTTCTATGTTATTCTATTTAATTTTGTTTTATTTGCAATTCTATTTCTGTAAGGCACTTTGACTTTGAGTGTATGAACTGAGAAGTCCATTAGCCACAGACACACAAGCTAAAAAAGCTCCACTAAACATCAGAGGAAATCTTTCCATCCCACCAGCATCAGACTCGACAACTCCTCCCTCTGTCACACATCCACACAATTATCTGTGCAACAACCCGTCACGTCTTGTTGTGTAATCTCTTACCAAGTTTAATAACTATCACTACGTGCATCACTTTGCTATGATGAGTAAGTTTGCTATGATGAGTAAGTCTGCAATGGTGTAATCAGGCGTTAAAACATGACCATTGTGTGCAATATCTCATGTGCAGTTGTCGATTTGTTTTTCTAAACGGGTGCTGGATCATTAGTTTATGTGCAATATCACTCCTTATGTCAATATTACAGATCTACTACTGATATCTACTAAGTGCAATAACATACTCCTAGCATCTGTGTCCTAAGATTTCACTTAACTGATCTATGCTATTTGTATCCAGCATATTGTATTTTATATTGAGCTTTTTTCCTACAGATTCTTAGCCCGATGTATTTATACTTAATACATTATTTCTGTCTCTGCGTCTATGTGCATGTGCAGCCATTACATACGCTGTTTCCTCAGGGATCAATCACATTTTTCTGATTCTATATAAATAAAACTTTAGAGTATCGAGAAAGAGTGAGGATCCAAGCAGAGTGTAATACGTTCTGGTGAAGTTTATTATAACCTGAAAAACAGAGGTGAACATGCTGGGACCGCTGGATCTGTGTATCGAGAGATTATCGAACCGTCCCACCATGAGGAAGAGTGAGGAAGTGTCAGAAGCCTGTGTGTAGGTATAAAAGTCCTTCTACCAAACCCCGTCAGTTAATTCGGCTGGTTTGAACCACTACAAGGTGAAAATGCGTCTGTTTTCTCAGCTGTCAGCCCAGACTAACCCTCCCTGGAGTGTAAACAAGACCAGTGCTAGCTAGCTAGCTCATGTGCATTAAGTTGCATTTTAGTTAGCCAGAAGGCTAAAAACAAGCGTGGACTGAGTCAGCTATCTGACAAAATCCCCTCCTACTAAAACAGAGCCTTCAGATCTGAAACGGAACCCGTTCCAGGGCTGTCAGTGTGGAGAGAAAGAGCTGTGAAGGGCAACAGATCTTGTGGTAGTCCTCACCTCCCCATATGCCGAGGTTCAGCTGAGAGCTGTCTAGGTTCACCACGTAGTCCCCCAGAAATCTGTTCAGCACGTCCACCACCACAGACTCGAACACCATGGTTACCCTCCGCTCAGAGCCGCAGCGTCATGACGGGTCTCCTCTCCTCTCCTCTCCTGCGGGTTCGGGTTCGGCCTCAGCCTGCCTGCCTGCCCGTCCGACAGCTCTCCTCACACACGCACAGAACTGGAGCTCCTCGAGCTGGGAGGGAGTGACCACGCGCTCTATCACACACGCTCTCTCTCTCTCACACGCTCACACTCACACAGCGACCTCAAGAGGGGAATGGTGGAGTGAGGCAACACTCCAATACCTAATACAAAAACCATTGCACTCACCTGCATACAGACATATTAACATGTATACATACACATACGCGCACACACGCACACACACACACACACACACACACACATAGACACATGCATAGACATATGCATACATACACACAAACATATGCATAGATGCATAGAGGAACGTTCTGACCACCAAATGCTACATAAACCAACACACATACATACACTAACATACATAAATGTATACACACAAACACAGCGACCTCTAAAGGTAAATGGTGGAGAAGGGCGAATACAGAAACCATCACACTCACTAACACACATATACACATATACACCTATATTTATACATACATACACACATATACATAGATAGACACATACACGTATACATACATAGACACACATATAAACACACATACACATATATATACATACATACCCACACATATGCATAAATACAAAGAGGAGAGATCCCACTACCAAATGCTACACACACACACACACACACACACACACACACACACACATACAGACATACACATACAAACATATATACATTTATACATATTTACATAAACACACACACACATACACACATATACACACTTACACGTATACATACATATATAGTCACACAGCACCAGAAAAAGTTTGCGTGCGCCAATGCATGGTGTGGGCGTGGCCAATGAGCAGGTGTAGGCGTGGCCGAGTTGAGCGGGGTGAGTGCTGGTTCATTGTTAAGCGGTGTGGGTTGTGGCCTTACGGCAAATGTTAAAGGAAAAACTTTAAAAGAAGCTGTCCAGTGTCTGCTTTAACCCGTGAGTCAAATGGCGATGTGACCTAAGGGTGTTCATACAGTATAATAAATTCTAAATAGAACAACAGTGGGGCGTTTTACAGCACCAAAGTGGCAATCTGAGGAACATACCAGGATTACTTACATGAACCTATTTCTGTGAAATCATACTCATAAAAATACATAAATAAATAAATAAAATACTGCAGGACACAGGACTGTGGAAATCTATATGAATATTTTTGATTATATACACTTCCTCACAAACATCCTAAAAACAACAGATATAAACAGGATATAGGGGGCAGGGATCACTCATTTATTGACTCATCTGCCATTTAGTTAAACAAATTCACAAGTTAGCAACCCATATAACTACAATAGAGTAGTTAACATTATTGAAGCACAATTCCTTTATTTTATTTTATTTAACTGTTTAAACATGAATAGAAAATGTTACCTTTTGTTAATTGGAATTAAATGTATAAGAAAACAAATTAATATACATTTCCTTAAAATATTAGCAATTAGTTCCACAGTAGTAATGAATTAAAAGACTACTGGAGGCGAGCAGCACGTGGGCAAAGACAGCAGAACCCGATAATCTGTTCTGTCTCATTTACCAGCGCTTTTACCCAAATCAACAAGTAGGAAAGCATTGAATTCAGTGCAATGTGACGAGGTACACAGAACAGGTTCAGTTGTCTTTCGACGTTAAATAATAACCTGGAAACGTGTGATTCGTGTCATCGCAACATTCTTGTAGAGGCCAAAGTTCATTTCATCGTAATGTGAATAAGAATTAATGTTATGAAGATAAATAATTTCATTTAGAAGTTCATATAATGATTAAAATGTTAAATGATACTTAAAAGGTTAAGAACATGTTAGAATTAATGCGTTTAGGTGATTTGATACATATTGGTGAATTAGTGTATTGCCCCTTTAAGATGCTGCCTTTGGTTTCGTTTTGAGCGAACCGTTTTCTTACTTAACTGATAACTGCGAATTCTTTTAATCTCTTTATCAAGTGATCAAGTGTATTAGTCAGCTCACATTCTATTTTTGTAAATCGGAAACTAAGAAATTAAACCAGAGATTTTTTCCTCTTTTATTTAAATGTCTCTGAAGTGGATTTGTGAGACTGTGTTGCTGGGCTAACGGACACTGCTAATGGAACTACCTGCTTGGAGTAATGTTAGACAGTTTTAGTGTAAATACGGGCGGAAATATTGGCGCTTGGTCAAAAAATGTGTGGGGGACAGAATCACCTGTTTCTAAAAGTGAGGGGGACGTGTGTGCCCCCCCACACCCCCCTTTATTGATTCATAACTGATAAATTAATTCCAGTGGTGTTCCTCATTATGTCTTGCAGACACAGAGAAAAAGATGAAGAACCGAACTAAACACATGATGTTCTTTTACTGTAACATTTATACTTATGAAGTATAAATGATCGTCATCTCACCTTGAGTCTTGAAGCACAACCAGAAGATTAAAAGATGAAACGATAAGTACAGATGATAATTTTAGAAATGAATCTCCATCTGCTATAATGAATTTAAATATTTTCCTTAAATTTCCTAAAAACTAAAAAAGCTATACACTTGAGTTTCTTCTGATCAGCACTTTTCAAAGCAAAAAGCTTTTCCATTATTATCTACATTATAACTCCTGTGATCAGACAATAGGCTGGTTGTTATCCTCCATAGTACATTAGCATTTCAATCCCAGATATATAACATTACTCGGTCTGCATATTTTTTGCACTTCTACAATTGACTATTGTAATTCCTTTCCGCATGCTGAACTAGAGCAGCAGTGCTACAAAATTATTTTAAATGTGACTGAACCTGGTTAAGCAGCAGTGTCATCTCTCATTATTGGGGTTGTTTTCAGAGCCAGTGTTTAATGTTTAATGGCTATACGTTTAGGGATGTTCTGTTCAGTAGCTACGGGGTTAAACTGAGCCCTGGGGATCTAGGGATACTAACCCTGTGTGCCATGCTTCGCTGATTCATTTTCCTCGGTTGGACCCTAGATGGCGCCAAAGCAACGTCAGAGCTATCGGAAACACAGTTGATACTGAACGACTTATTTTGCATTGTTCACTTTATTTTGCATTTCACAGCGGCATTGCTGCATTCATTTACATTTTTTAATTGTTATATTTTTGTGTAGATATTTGCATAACTTTATTTAGTTGTTTCAGAACTATCTGTACATCATCCATAGCTACATGATACATCCTCATAATTTCACTGTACATATAAAGGCCAACAAATTTCATCCTCTTGAGGTCTTTCTCTTCAATTCAGCATTCTAATTGACACTCAGGAGTCTTTCTGACATACCCCAAAGGGCTTGTCCTGCCACAACACGTCGCCCACTTGCTGGGTTGTTTATGTTTTGGCGCGGTGCATAGCAAGGACCGGATTTTACAATATATGGCAATATTTAATTTATTATATTTATTCTAAGTTATGCTAAGTTATTAAGTTAAGATAAATACATTTAGCTAATTTTGTAACAAACGTTTATGTTAACTCAGATAAAACGTACGGATATATACAGTATAGTACCGATATAGTACGGATACGGATATACCTTAATGGGTAATACATTAATCTTAATTAACCGTTGGTTTTATTTAGGTTCTTATTTTGTCATATTTAATATATGATGAAATGTTGGTTTCAGAAAGATTCAAGCTCAAAACACATGACCAAATGCTGTGGGAGGTCAGATGTCTCATGCCTCCTCGCAAGCAGTAGCTGGACTCCAGGTTCTTGCTGTGTTGGAGCTCTTACTGTTTTGCGGGTGTTGTGCGTGTAAAGGAGGGAAGAGAGAGCAGGGCAACGAAATGACAGTAAAGTAGATTTAATAACTATATACAAGAACATAAAACGACATAGAAACAGAAAGAAGACCAAACAAAACAAGGCAGGACCCGTGCTCTGGGTTAAACAGAAATATATCTCTCTAGGATACAGACAGGCAGGAGACAGGACTGCACGCAGGCAGGCAGGGGAGCCTCAAACACTGAGCGTGCACGCAGGCAGGCGAAAGAGCCGGGCCAAAGGCACCACTGAGTGGCTACTTGTGAGGAGCACGGGTCTGCAACAGAAAATAGAAACGAATCAAACATAAGCAAAAGGAGAACAGATCAAGGGATAATTTACACACAAGCATAAGAACAACAAAACGAAAATACCAGCATGACTAGACCCAAGGCCAGACTGGGTTTAAATAAGGAGGGGAAAGGGAAACAGGTGTGGGGCATGACGAGGAACGAGACACAGGTGAACTACATTTGGATGGGAGGGATACAAATGAAACAAGCTGCCTACAAGGGAATAGGGAAGCGGAGAAGGGAGAAAGGGAGAGGAATCGGGACATGAGCAGACAGGGGCTAATACTCCGGGAAACGGGATCGGTGAAAGTGGGGAGAAGGCGAAGCGGCCATGACAGCAGGACTGTGGCGAGGCTGCTGTTGAGCCTGAATAGTCATTTCCTTGAGGTTCTTTTCCTTGATTCAAACATTGCAATAAATTACCTTTTTTAAAATCAGGTGGAGGTGAAAAGTCTTAGCAGCACTATGGATTCTAATATGCAAACATAAGTATAATTACAATAACACCTTCCATTCGCTTTGAAACTCTGCTTAGTAAAGGAATTTAGAAGACATTTTAACAAACAAATTATTGATGATTCAGAAAATTACAGATATGCCTTTCTATTCTAGTAGGAGCCTTTAGTAGAGCACAGCCAGAGGCTGTAGTAGGAACTGATTCATTCTAGCAAAATAACTCATGGTTTCTTCTTGTATGTTTATGAAGAGACATTCATTAGTAACTCACAGTAGTTTCTCCAGTTTACAGTTTGGATCCTCCAGTAGATCTGAAAGCAGTGTCACTCCTGCCTCTCCTGGTTTATTGTCAGTCAAATCCAGCTCTCTTAGGTGAGAGTGATTTGATTTTAGAGCTGAAGCCAGAGCAACACAGCCTTCACATGTAATTCTGCAGTTATACAGTCTGCTGAGATCAATAACAGATACACAGACAAACACACACATGATCACTGAAGTAATGCAACAAGTATAGAACATTGTTAAGCAAAAAAAAATAATTCAATACATCCCCTTTTGCCAAACACAAGTGTGTTATTTAATTAACACATACACTACTAGTCAAAAGTTTGGACACACATCTCATTCAGTGTTCTTACTTTGTTTTAATTATTTACTACATTGTAAATTTATATTAAAAACAAAAATTATGTAGTAAGCAAAAAAAAAGAAAACAGAATCTGTTCTGTAATAAGGGAATGATGGACTGTGTTTTTTTTTACCGAGTTCAGTGGTTCTTGCCATAATGTGCAGTAGAACCTTAGTGGAACAGGATCACTAACTGTGGACCAACCCGACCCTCACAGCTGATGATCCCAAACACATTAAGAAAGAGAGAAACTCCACTAATGAACTCTTGACGAAGAAACTCCTGTGAATTAAACACCATTCTGGGTCGATTCCTCATGAATCTAATTGAAAAAAATGCTAAGAGTGAAGCTGTCATCAGAGCAACAGTTGATGTTATCAATATTAATCTCAATTTCAAAATGTAGCCAATAATGCAAACAAAGTAAGACATTAAATAAGAAGGTGTGTATGCAAACTTTGGGCTGGTAGTGTAAATGTTCAGGAGTTCTTATAGCCAGGGGGTTCTAGAGATACTGATCTTAGGAAATATGGTTCCAAATCATAAAAAGGGATTTTAGAAACTATAAGGCACAGACACAAGGTTTGGTGAGGTATGAACACAATCAGCTCTAAAATGAATAACACAAACTATGAAACGGAAAAAAAAACATCTTTATGGTTAGTTAGATCAATCTCACACTTAAAATCTGAGATCTGTATAACTTAATCCATCAAGCAAATCTAGTCTATGAAATGTCATTTTTTTTACTTTTAAGTCCAAAACAAAAAGGCCTATCTAACTCGAAACATAAAGACATTTATCTAACCCCAATACATAAAGCCCTGAAACATATCAAAATAATTAGTAGAACCAGATTCTCTGTCTCTCAGCTTCAGGGTTACACGGTTTCATATTTAGAAACTTGTTTGGAAGCAAATGCTCACTATACCACAGAACCTCAGTGCTGCTTTTTTATAATACATCATTTTGTATTTGGAATGTTAGTCAGGTTAGCGATTTAATTTTCCAAGAAACAATCTTTAGTTATTTTTGCATTCATCCAAAATAAATCTACTTTATGGTGACATCTGGAAGTTGTCAGTAGTCTCAACCCAGGATCTCCAGTTTACTGTGTGAATCCTCCAATCCAGCAGACAGCAGTCTCGCTCCCGAATCCTGCAGTTTATTGTTACTCAGGTTTAGCTCTGTTAAGCGTTAGGAATTTGAGCTGAGAGCTGAGGCCAGAGCTGCACAGCTTTTTTTCTGTGAGATTACACCAGCACAGCATGAGAGAGAATTGAGGGTACAGCAATGTAAGTCATCAGAACACACATACTGTAAGAAGGTCAGAGAGACGTAAATATAAAATCGCCACCAGGGCTGTTTTAACAGGTGTCATATTTGGGCATATCTATGTGTGAGTAGAATTTTTTACCAAGACACCCCATCATTTTCAAGGAGGTAGTACAATTATTTTATGTTTTGTGTGTCATTATTATTAGAAACACATTCGATTTTACATATGTATACTGTGTATATAGTGTAATTTTACTCTTGTATTTGTGTATCTTTGGGGGGAGGCATAAAGAAAAATTAAATAAATAAAAAAAGAAACACATTTGATTAAGGCAGTCAATAGAAAACAAATACATTTTTATAAATACATATATTGACCATGAATAAAATGGTGTTACATCTGGATACAATTTGGAATTCAGAAGGTCAGCATCAGTAAGGACGCCATACCAGTGTATAAGTACATTAATCCTTGAACTGCCAAACTGCTGTTTGAAACAGCTGATGAAAAGTGATGATCTCACCTTAGTATCTTCAGATTACAATGTGGGTCCTCCAGTCCTTTAGCGAGCTGCTTTACTCCTGAATCCTGCAAGAGTTCATTGTAACTCAGGTCCAGTCCTCTCAGATTTGAGGAATTTGAGCTGAAAGCCAAGGCCAGAGCTGTAAAGCCTTCCTCTGTAACATTACAGTTCCACAGCCTGGCAGAGAACCCATAAGAAAACAAAATAAGATCTTTCACTTCTTCTAGATAAAAATGTGTTTATACATCACTAGAAAATCTCAAGGAAAGTGCACACATTTAGAAACAATTTAAACTGATTAAATTACTTTAGATTACTTTAGGCTCTTTTATTTATAGATAAACCTTTACAGAATTTAGCTTCAGGTCTCATTTATCTTGCCATGTTATTTCCTGATATCTATCATTCGTCTTGGAATATTAATAATTAAAAACAGATTATTATTACAAACAAGGCAGAGCAGTTTTGGGGACTTTTATTTTGATATTTTGTGTCATGTTTCTCAGGTTCAGGTGTCTTGTGTTTAGTTTGGGTGATTGGTGTTTTGTGATTGGGTTTCTGTGTGTGCATGCATGTATTTAGTTTGTATGGACCGTGGGCATCGCTCAATCGCCTAATTTATCCCAAGTTCATGTTCCTGTCCTGTATCAACCCATGAGCCAGGTTTGTTTTCTGTTCACGTTTAAATAAAGAATCCTGAGTTCATGCATACCTGCCTGCCTGCCTGTCTGTTTGCCCCGAGGTAAATCACGAAAGCAGGTTCCCCCCGTCTTCTGTGACAACAGTCTAATTTTGTATGCTTGTGTTTGTGTATTCATATTTTTACTTACTTTAGGATCTCCAGTTTACAATGTGTTTTTTTCAGCTCAACACAAAGCTGCTTCACTCCTGAATCCTGCAGTTCATTGTAGCTCAGATCCAGTTCTCTGAGGTTTGAGTAGTTTGAGCTGAATACTGAGGCCAGAACTACACATATATTTTCTGTGAGATTACAATCACACAACCTAGGAGAGAGCATATGGAATATTAAAAAGCACACACACAGAGGCTTTAAAGCTCAGAATACAGTCAATTGTTTCTTACACAAGACCTGTTTGCTATTCTCCTTTAGAGAGAACTTTGATCAAGTGGGTTTAGAAGGAAGACTGGAGAATAGCAAACCATGAATTTTATTTTTTACACATATATAAGTATTTATAAATACACTGTTTATACACTACCAGTACTATACAGTACCCGTACTTAGTTAAGCGGTTCTTGCCATAATGTGCAGTAGAACCATAGTGGAACAGGATCACTAACTGTGGACCAACCCGACCATCACAAATGATGATCCCAAAAACATTAAGAAGGAGAGAAACTCCACTAATGAACTCTTAATGAAGAAACTCCTGTTAATTAAAAGTTGGTGTTTTCAATATTAATGTACAATGTAGCCAATCATAAAAACAAAGTTAATTGTTGAATAGAAGGTGGGTCCAAACTTTTGCCTGGTAGTATGTGTGTACACCTTGGTCGTAGTGTGGTGCAATAGTGCCACCTACTGGCGTAACACTTCTGCTGCCTTACACAGTGGTTAATACAATGCTGTTTAATTAAAATAAACGAAAACAAACCAAGCCTCATTCTTTTTGTTGCTTAGCTTTGTTGTATTGTTAACTACCGAACCGTGACCCCAAAACTGAGGTACGTACCGAACCGTGACATCTGTGTACCATTACACCCCTAATATAGATAGATATACAGTAAGCCCCTGTTATTCGCGGGGGTTACGTTACCCAAGCACCCGCGTATAATGAAAAACTGTGTTGTTGTGTTTTGGTCCAAAAATGCTTTAAAATGCCTATATTAATAGTGTAAACCCTAAATATTCCCCTAGATGTGCTCCCAGAACACTTTAATTTTAAACAGTTTAATACATTACCCTTAACGTGTAAAGATAAACCCGAGGTTTAAATATGGAAAAGTCACAAATGAGAGAGACAGAATGAGAGAGACAGAGCGAAAGAGAGACGATCTGTGTGCTCCAGAACGAGAGAGCAAAAGAGATACAGAGAGAGAGAGGAAGAGAGAGAATGACACGCGCTCCGGAAAAGTCATGAACGAGAGAGATAGAGTGCGTGAGAGAGAGATACAGAGAGAGAGAACGAGAGAGAGGAGAGAGACGCGCGCTCCGGAGAAGTCATGAATGAAAGAGAGAGGGAGACAGAGAGAGAGCACGTGCGAGAGAGAGATACACACAGAGAGAAAGAGAGAGAGAGAGACACGTGCTCCGAAAAAGTCACGAACTAGAGAGAGAGAGAGAGACAGATATAGAGCGCGCTCGCCAGAGAGAGTGAGAGAGATACAGAGGGAGTAAGAGAGAGTGACAGAGAGAGGGGGAGTAAGAGAGCCCTACAGCCACGCACAGGGAGCCACTGAAGCTGAATCTTCTACATCCCTCAAGCTCTGGTTGTTCTGGAAATCTAGAGGAAGTCGACACTCGTCCAGACCATCAAGGATGAACAGGACTTTGTGAGCACCATAGTCTATTGATGTCAGATCTTTTGTTTCGTGAAAAAAGTGATGAAGAAGCTCAATCAGACTGAGCTTGTTTTCTTCCTCAAATTCAGCTCCCTAAAAGGAAGAGGAAAAATGAAGAGGATGTCCTGATTTTCTTCTCCTTCGGCCCAGTCCAGAATAAACTTCTGCACAGAGACAGTTTTTCCAATTCCAGCAAATCCTTTAGTCAGCACAGTTCTGATGAATTTGTCTTTAAAGAGTTCATTGAACTTGATGGGGTTCTCCTGTGCTGCTGGTCTCCTGGACACTCGCTCAATCTGTCTGACCTCATGTTCTGTGTTGACCTCTACACTCCCTCCATCTGTGATGTAGAGCTCCGTGTAGATCTCATTTAGAGTGCTTGATATTCCATATCCAGAAGTGCCTTCATGAATTCTTTTGAAATTTTCCATCAGCATGGACTTTAGTTTTTGATGATACACAGAGACAAGCTCTAATAAAGACAAAAATGTCATAATATACATTTATTTACTATATTGTTGCAATTTTTGGATTATTTGTCAACCCCTTCCAATATACAGCATGTTAATGAAGCTCATTTATCATATTTAACGTGCTTGTACTAACCATGGACCAGTATCCTCCCTCAGGGGTCATCAACCATTTAGAAACTGAGAGTCATACGAAGGGCCACCAGTTTGATCCACTCGAACAGAGTTTACCTAAACTTCATGTATAATAATATTTTACATGCTTTTTTCCCCAAATCTATATCAATGCAAATGTGAATAAAGAAGAATAGTAACAGCATCAAATTAAATGATACAGTGCATCTGGAAAGTATTCACAGTGCATCACTTTTCCACATTGTGTTATATTACAGCCTTATTCCAAAATGGATTAATTTTTTCCCTCAGAATTCTACACGCAACACATCATAATGACAACATGAAAAAAGTTTACTTGAGATTTTTACAAATTTATTAAAAATAAGAAAATTGAGAAAGTACACATACATAAGTATTCACAGCCTTTGCTGTGAAGCGCAAAATTGAGCTCAGGTGCCTCCTGTTTTCCCTGATCATCCATGAGATGTTTCTGCAGCTTAAATGGAGTCCACCTGTGGTAAATTCAGTTGATTGGACATTATTTGGAAAGGCACACACCTGTCTATATAAGGTCCCATGGTTGACAGTTCATGTCAGAGCACAAACCAAGCATTAAGTCAAAGGAATTGTCTGTAGACCTCAGAGACAGGGTTGTCTCAAGGCACAAATCTGGGGAAGGTTACAGAAACATTTCTGCTGCTTTGAAGGTCCCAGTGAGCACAGTGGCCTCCATCATATGTAAGTGGAAGAAGTTCGAAACCACCAGGACTCTTCCTAGAGCTGGCCGGCCATCTAAACTGAGCGATCGGGGGAGAAGGACCTTTGTCAGAGACCCAAGAACCCTATGGTCACTCTGTCAGAGCTCCAGAGGTCCTCTGTGGAGAGAGGAGAACCTTCCAGAAGGACAACCATCTCTGCACCAATCCACAAATCAGGCCTGTATGGTAAAGTGGCCAGACGGAAGCCACTGCTTAGTAAAAGGCACATGGCAGCCCGGCTGGATTTTGCCAAAAGGCACCTGAAGGACTCTCGGACCATGAGAAATTAAATTCTCTGGTCTGATGAGACAAAGATTGAACTCTTTGGTGTGGATGCCAGGCGTCATGTTTGGAGGAAACCAGTCACCGGCATCCCTACAGTGAAGCATGGTGGTGGTAGCATCATGCTGTGGGGATGTTTTTTTTAGCAGCAGGAACTGGGAGACTAGTTAGGTTAAAGGGAAAGATGACTGCAGCAATGTACAGAGACATCCTGGATGAAAACCTGCTCCAGAGCACTCTTGACAGTTCTACTTTCAGCAGGACAACGACTCTAAGCACACAGCCAAGATATCAAAGGAGTGGCTGCAGGATAACTGTGAATGTCCTTGAATGGCTCAGCTAGAGCCCAGACTTGAATCCAATTTAACATCTCTGGAGAGATCTTAAAATGTCTGTGCACCGACGCTTCCCATCCAACCTGATGGAGCTTGTGAAGTGCTGCAAAGAGGAATGAGTGAAACTGGCCAAGGATAGGTGTGCCAAGTTTGTGTCATCATGTTCAAAAAGATTTGAGGCTGTAAATGCTGCCCAAGGTGCATTAACAAAGTATGGGGCAAAGGCTGTGAATACTTATGTACGTGTTTTAAATTTTTTTTTAATACATTTGTTAGTGCTGGGCCGTTAACGGTGCGTTAACACAAGACTCTTATCGCGCGATAAAAAAAATATCGCTGTTAATCTATTCACAAAGTTGGGTTGGGAGCTGGGTTAGGGCTATTTAAAATATTTAACCAGCTTAGGGCTATTTAAAAATATGCATTGGGATCATTTGGGGTGGGGGGTTAATCTAGATTTAAAAAATGTATCTATGCCCACCTCTGAAATTTGTAAAAACCGCAAGCAAACTTTTTCATGTTGTCATTACAGGGTGTTGTGTGTAGAATTCTGAAGGGAAAAAATTAATTTAATCCATTTTGGAATAAGGCTGTAACATAACAAAATGTGGGAAAAGTGATGCACTGTGAATAATTTCCGGATGCACTGTAGTTGCTCACTGGTGAGTTGCGCTATTTTAGAACAGGTCCTTGGGCTACTCATGTGATCCCTGGGGGCACCATGTTGGTGACCCATGCTCTCTTACTTGTCTGTAGTGTGTTAGCGAGGTGTGTGTGGTCCATGCTCCTCAGGGCATTCAGCACCCCCTCTCTGTTACTGTTCTCATCCTCCTCATCATCCACCTCTCTTTCAGAGCATGCTGGGTAATCTGCACTCAGTATTCTCTTGAACCTCTTCAGCTCTTTCTTCACCAGACAACCTATTCTGAGCTCCACCTGCTACTGAGAAACAACAGTCATTTGTGACTTTGAACCTTACCCTCAGTATGTAACCGAAATACGAGAAGAGACTCTATGACTTGGGGTAAAAGAGAATTTGAGACCTTGACCTGGAGTTCTTAGCAGGAGCCCAGAACCCACTTTCTATTCATAGATGATCTGATAAGTATTTAACTGCCAAGACCACATACCATACTATTCTTAAAAACGGTACTATTCTAGACAAAAACTTCTACCTCAAATATCATATTTAAAACAGCCCAATCTAGCAACACAGAGTCTGGAGAAAACAGCCCAGTCTGAATGTGCAATCGTGCCAAGAATGTTTGTGGTCATACATGTTTCTTCCTGGGTGTAATACATGAGTCTAGAAGACATTTAACATGATTATTGTAATGTCATATTGAAGATGTGCTGTGTCTGGGCATGGGAGGTGCCTGTGTCTCCTCTGTTTTTTGTATTTTGGGTCTGGCAGCACCTTGGCAGCACTCGGGTCCTTGTTGGCCCCGCCCTTCTGATGATCTATTGGCTGGCTTCAGGGTAACGAGCTGGGCGTTCTTGGGGGAATGTTTGGACAAAGATAGTCTCAGCCTCAGACGTCACGCCCACGGTTAACGGTACACTTAACTAGAAAAACTTCAGGAATGTCAAAGTCATCATCTGATTGGTTGAATTTTATCGGATTTACAGGGGACGCAAGTGTCGTGTTTATTTTCAGTCCACCGGGAAACAAAGCGCAGGTGTGTGATCACAGACGTGTGATCTACTGATTTACTCGGTGTTTTGATCAGATGTGGTAATGCAGACGCCATTGTTGTT
>JBBPDH010194091.1:0-16092 GCA_037974565.1 Clupeocharax schoutedeni | reverse complement strand
CACACACACACACACACACACACACACACACACACACACACACACACACACACACACACTCACACACACACACACACCTCCATTCACATACACATCCAAACATTCAGATTTCAGATTTGAAAATGAGAATAGAATAGAACAGAGTAGAATAGAATAGGTCGTCAACCCGTAGCTCTGGAGCCGCATGAGGCGCTTTCATACTTATGTTGCTGCTCCCTGTTGCTTTTGAAAATAAACAATAATTTAACACTAGAATGGTGGCTAACTGGCTATACCTATATTGTCTGCGTGCACAGTTTCGCACAAGATGCTTCCTGATACGACGCTGCTGCAGTTTGTTCGGGCGTTTCATCCTGCAGTCTGCTGGCACACAATCTGCACACAATCTGCAGCCAGCAAATGTCCAGCAAGTGTCCAGTGGACTTTGGACCCAGAGCCCGTTGTACAGCACAAGTCGCCGAATCAGAATCAGAATCAGAATCAGAATCAGAATCATGTTTATTGGCTGAGCAACACATACAAGGAATTTGATTCCGGTTTGATTTTTAAGCACAACAGTATAAAACAAAAATATCTAAAAATCCCTTTGTACATCCTATCCCACACCCATATGGCTCTTACAAAGATGAAATTCTGATTCTGATGAAATTACATCAATTGATGCTGTCAGCTGTTCTAGGTGTTAAGTGTATTTTATTTTTATTCATTTTTTATTGTAGTTCGAAATTTAAGGATTATTGTGATCTTGTATCATTAAAATAATATGCGTTTCATTTTAGTTCTAAATATTCAAAAACATTTTTTGAATAAATACATTTTTACAAGCAACACACTAGCATAGTATTTATACATATTATATATATACATTGTACATACGTAAAACACAATATATGCAGTGTTCTTTTCATTTTAGATGTCAAAAAGAATTTGTGGCTCCTGGTGTTTTCACTTTTGTGGAAATTGAGGGTTAAAGGTTGCCGACCCCTGGATTAAACTAAAGCAGGTTAGAACACAAAAGATTTAAACAAGTATTCTTCTTTAATAACTATTTAAAAAGTATTATTTCTTTAAAAAATATTTTCATTGTCCTAATGTGACAGAATAGAATATAAGAGATTTTTTAAAAAATGTTTTCATTGTCCTATTGTGACAGTGCTGTCTATAGGGAGTGTGGTCATAAACATACATTGCTATTGTCAGTGAACTGAAGACACATAATCTTCCTCATCATCTTAGCTAAGGCTCCTGCACGAACAAATCTTCTGGGCTGGTGACATTTCAGTGTCTGTAATTGCCTCGGAGACCTGGAGCAGTGGGATCACTGTGACGCTAATTGTTGCTGAATATTCCGAGTCATTGGATCACAGGGAAAACGGAAAGGTCAGCGTCACAAAGTCGCCCACAAACATCACTTCATCTCTAATGCAGCATGTCAAGGATGTTCTCTTCTTCACTAGACAAACAGAATGCGACAATAATAGCACTGAAGAATGAAAAAGAGGAACACACTTGTCTGAACACATGACAGGAATCGCACATGACTTTTATCTGACTTCTAACATGTAACATGCTGATGTTTTTTCATGCCTCAAACCTTCTGGAGTCCGAAGGCACATTTCCGTAGATCTACAAGAACTATGCTGTATCTAAACTGCACTGTGATGGTACTGAAGTATCAGGTTTTGATTTTGTATCTCAGTCTGGCAAGAGAGTTTCTGATTCAATTCTCTTCACACAGTTTATGGCCGGTCGTCTCAAACCCGCATAAATGAATTGGAACCAGCATAAAGTTTTTTCTGTCAGAGCTGCTTTCGCTATTGTCTTTACTTATTTACAGCCTTGTTTGAGCTCCCCGGTTGTTAGTTTGTGTTTCCACTGTTGTTTTTTTGTGTGGACATAAAAAAGCAATGGCCTTTGTTCATGTTGTTCACTGCTCACTGCTCTCTGATTGGTCGAGCTCTCTGATTCAGTCAGCTGATTCACTCAGCTTGGCTGTAGCCCACTTTTGACCATGCCATTGAGCTGCTCGGGTATGGGTTGTGTTCTGGTTGCTTTATTTGTAATGGAAAAACATTTGTTTTGGTTCCTTGTGCCGGGGGGAAGTGCCACAACTCAGCCATGGTCAGTAAACATTTGAGGAAAGTTAAGTGCTGCACTAGCAGTGGCTCTTCCAGGTCGCACACTTTATCAGATCCCTCAGGAGCTGTCAAAGGGAATTATTGGGTCAGGACTGAATTGTTAGGCTTCAGCAGTACAGTGGAGTGTGACAGAGCACTGTGACAACACCTCAGACTGAGCATCTGTAAAAAGGTGTAAAGAAAAGCTCATTCAGTTGACTGACGCTCAGCGATTTCTTTCACAGTTTTATAGATGACAGATCTCTTACTTATTAATTATGGCCTCAGAGAACCTGACAACATTCTTCCAAGTGTCTTTCACTTTCCCAAAACAGGAATGGCTGATGCTGCCACTCACATGTGCAATTTCTTATTGTGTGCTTAATCATTTTCATTATGTGCAAATTCTTTATTAAGTGGAATAGTATCAGAGTATTTTCTTTTTACTTTATACTATGTTTCAAATCAATCTCGTCTTTGTGTGTCTGTGCAGTTGTAGCATAAGCAATTTCCCCTGGTATCAATAAACTTTTCTGATTCTGATTCTGAACTTCTGCCTGATTGGAATAGAGACCTGCTGCCCTCTGCTTGTAAGACTGGTGACCTGTGCTTTAGAGTCTCAAAATACATGTCGTTGAAATGCAGCAGCAGCAGCAGCATCAGCAGCAGCAGCAGAAAGATGGTAGTTATAAGGCATGAGCATCAAACATCAAAATAACACAGTTTAAACTCTCAGGATCAGATGCACGTGTGTGAGAAATGTGATGCAGAATTCGCTGTGATGTGGCCGTTATCATTTCAAACACTCCGTTTTCTAAGACCCCTGGAGAATGTTTTGGTGGGAAGAACTTCATTATTAATGTAATACTCTTTGTCACTGAACCTCCTTGATTCCTGTTTTGTCTCAACCTTGTTGACAACACCATTAAATAACTAAGCCTTTAAACCCTGACCTTCCTGAGTGTGCAGTGAGGAGCGATGCAAAGTCTTTCAGATAAACAGTAGAGCTTTAATTGGGCCTGAAATCTAAATATTGCCTAAAAACTTTCACTCTGAATGGTCCACATCATCAGTCTGAATCTGTCCTGAGACTGTAAATATGCTGTCCAAGCACAACCTGTCCAAAATCAAGGTTGGAACCAGAACTGACCCAAGCACAGGAATATTTTTTATTTATTTATATACTGATCACAGAGGAAATTACTCAAGTTCTCTGCATTTAACCCATTCACACAAGCGAAGCAGAGTGCAACTGACAAAGGCGCCCAAAGAGCAATGTGTGAAGACCTGTACCTTGCTCAAGGGTACCTCAGAGGTGCCATTGACAGTCCTGGGATTCAAATCCATTGCCTTCCAGTCACTCCCTAACCACCAGAATGGATTTCACGAAACCTCCACCTCCAGATATTAAAAGTGGGAGACTGGCTGTAGGAACTGAACCTGACACATATTCAGGTAATGATGAACAGGCAAATATGATAAGCTGTAGTTTTACTAAATCAAACATTTAATTGAGGTACATAGCACAGTCATATCAAACACTATATCACAGCCCACAGAGATTTTGTCTTTTTTTTTGTTGACAGAGGGATGTAGGGAGTGCAATTAAAACAATCACACCACTATTATATGCTAGTTTTCATGCTCAGATTGCAGGGAGGCAGCACAGGCATGGTTCAAATTACAGAGGGTACTATACCCCCCGATCAAGACCCAGTTCCTCCCCAAAGAGACAAAAATGGCAGTTTGAGGGGAGTCTTAACATTTTTATGAAGGCAGTAACCCCTAATTATTTGAATTTGAATACTTTATTTATCCCGGAGGAAATTGAATTCTCTGCATTTAACACATTCACCGAGTGAAGCAGTGGGCAGCCAGGAACACGGTGCCCGGGGAGCAGTGCGCGGGGACGGTACCTTTCTCAGGGTACCTTGGCAGTGCCAAGCTGCCTTGGGGATCAAACCTGGACTTTCTGGTCACAGGGCGGATGCCTTAACCACTAGGCCACCCAGCCGCCCATAAATGGAGGGGTAATTCACACAGGAGCACCCACATCTGCACCAACAGACTCAGAGACAGTTTATATCCACAAACCAACAGGTTTCTGAACTGCTGACGGTCTGCACACACCAACCAGGCTGTAGAGAAAGTGTTTGGGTCAGAAATGACTTTTGTCACCACTATACTCAATACCTAAACAAGACTGTCTGAATCACATCACAATCACACATTTCAGCTTGCTTGTGCATAACAACTGTTCCTGAAATACTGACCTCTGGTCCCTAAAACCCTTGTGTATTTTAGCCTTACAGCATGAACTCAATAGTTATTAACAGCTTTCCCAGAATGAAGGCCTGCTCTTTAACCGTACCTTTGACATTACACATTCCCACAGTAATAATGCCACAGGGAAAATGGTTCACATTCAAAGAGTTGCTCTTTTAAGACCAAGATAAAAGCTGGGAAACAATCTCGAGCACTTTGTGGCAGGGAGCGAAAGCCAAATCTACAATTTCTTCACTTTTCTGAGGGCCGCTAAGTGAGAGTTAATTGAATCATTATCTTCCCATTAAGGGGTGATTTTCTTATCAGATTCAGCTGATACTGACAGAAGTGCACCTACAGCTTCCCACTCATTCTGTCTGAGCATTAATCAGCTTCCACGGGGAGAGAAAATTGCTAGTGTTACCTAGGGTGACCCGCTATTCATCAGAAGACTGAGCCGCTGTTGGCACCCTTCAGGCCCCTTTAATGTGCAATTACACTTTTCTCTAGATAAACCACTTAATTTCTCATTAAACTCGTGTTCATCTACATCTCTATACATTCATGCCTCTATGACCCTGGTGTCTCCGGAAGCTTTCTGGCCTAAAATTAGAGCTAAGTACATTATATGCCACATGCAGTATTCAGTAGTGCTATTTTGATAGAATTCATTTTTTTTTGTCATTTTTCACTCACTAATGTTCCCTCACTAAAACGCCCAACACGCACCACACAAATATATCATACCCCCACTGGGAATCACTGTGGTGTTGCCCAATTCTGACTGCAAGCCTAGCTACTGAGCTAATGGCTAATTAATACAACCAAGCTAGCATTGCTATAACTTTTAATGCAGAAATCAACTGCTTCCTGCTATCTTAGGTTTTAGCTAACATGATCTGAGTGTTAAAGGGCTACAATATGATGCTCAGTCAAAAGACCACAAGCAATTATAATTTTTTAAAAGTTCCTCCCACCTACAAGACACATAATCAAAATCTCATTCTAGAGATTTCTATGGCATTGCTTTAGGAGGAAGTCATTTTGGAGAAACAAAATAGCTTATTACAAATTTTGATGTACTTTCTTTTTTTTAATGACTACTCTAAAATTCTGACTTATTCCTTGCTTGTATACTAAGGGAGAGGCTTCAGATGAGATTTTAGTGGGATCTATAATTGCCTCTATGGAAGACCATGGAATCTTAGGGTCTTTGAAACTCTTGCTCTGTTTGTAGGTGCTGCAAGTGAGGAAACAGTGGGATCCCACGTTAAGAATCAGTTTGTGTTGCAAATGATGCAGGATGGGTTAAGCAAAAGCTGCAGCTGCCCGACTAGAATCTTTCACTTCAGAATTTTTTTTTGGTCTTTTTTAGCCTTTCATACTTGAATAGTTTCAGATGAGAAGGTGTTTATCCACTATGCTGACCAACCAACTGCCCATCAATATCAAATCTGCATTATTAAATCTTGACCAGTACAATTAAACAATGCTGCTTTGAAAATCTGCTAAAATATGCAATATATATTTGCTTACTTTCAAACATTTGCTCTTCCACTTGATTCTTAATCTTCTACAAATGATTTTCTATGTATAATTTTCTTTCTTTTATCCCTTTATTATTTCTTACTATTTTTCTGCTTAATATTTTAATCTATTTCTGTAAAGCACACTGAATTACCTTTGTGTATGATAATGACTGTATTATTAAATCTTGACCAGTACAATTAAACAATGGAACAATGGGATATGGCTTGGTCTTTTCCACCAGAAGAACATAAGATCATGCCCTGATGGTTCCTTTGTAACCTCTCTCTCTTTTGAAGCCCTCCCACAATGCATAAATGTGTCATGTTTCCAGACATTAGCATTGATTCGCTGCCTAGAAGTTTCGTCTCTAGACAAGTGGACCACATTAGTTGTGCAGATGATGAACCAGCGCACTGCTGAGTTGAATCTAAGTGAACATTCTCAAACTATTAGGGGCACAGGGAGACAGAGAGGCTGAGGGTCTGTGGCACACTGTGGCAGGAGCCTTATAGAAAGCGGCACAGAAGCAGCATTGGGTTTATTAATTCATCTCAACCCTGAGGGACACAAGTTCCACACATGAACTACGAATCTGACATTAACACTTTAACTGACTGGGCTAAAAGCTGGGCTAAAACACTGTTAACGAGCTTTAAAAAAGGGCCTCTACAATTAACCCACCATAGCAACAGGCTATATTGCTGAATAGAGCTGAAAGTAACCAGGGTGAACTGGTGTTTATCCACTAAGCTGCCCAACCAGCTGCCTAGTATCAGACTAACTGTAGCTTTAAGGAGCTGCAAAACGATTCTCTTAGCTTCTTTTAAATTTCTGCACTTCTGTTATACATTTCATCTTCTTTTATTGACTTTCTATTTACTATGTACTTTATATTTGTTGTTATTATTATTATTTTTCTATTTTATGCTCAATGTTGTTTATTCTATTCCTGTAAAGCACATTGAATGAACTTTGTGCCTGATAATGGCCTGCCTAAGTAAACTTGACTTGACACGACACAACATTAAATCATGATCCTTCTTTACTAATCGAGTAATTACATTTGATAAAGCAACCAGTGGTCTGTTACCACAAACATTCATGAGGTATTTGAGTACAACCTTACAATGCTTGTCCACCTCCCTGTTACTGCATTATCCGATTACTTGTTCCCATTCATTTTCAGTGAAAGAGGTGAGAAAATGTGCAATAGAACAGGTATAGGGCAAAAACATCTTTCCAACAAAGGAAGCCCCATGTAGTTCCACCCAGACAAAGGCTCTATTAAACTGCAGAAGTCCTGGTGCTGCTTGCAGCTGCCGCTTTTTAATGCTGGCTGCATGGTGGAGCTTATTTAGAGGTTTTAATCTCCGCACCACAGCCAAGTACAGCTGTAAAAATAGCCTACTCGAGTGCGAGTGTGTGTCATTAGATGCTGTTGTAAACAGAAAAATAAATGAGAAGCATTTTAACTGCGCAAGTCTCTCGCACTTCAAAGAAATATTATCTTCAAGAGATCTGTTTTTAGAAGGTGGATGAGAGAAACATACCTGAACAAAAGAATTTATTAGAAATCCATGACTAACACTTTCACTGGAGTTTTGCATTCAAGAAAGACATGACCCTGAAGCGGCAAGGGACTGGTGAAAGAAGGGCTGGGTGGTATTTTCATTGAGGGACACATACCATTAGAATCAGAATCAGTATCTTTAGTGATATCAGAGGAAAGTGCTTATGTCACAGAGACACAGAGACAAGAACAATATAAAATATAAAGTTAAAATAAATCCAATATGAAATGGATTATGCTATATTCCCAATTGCTAAGTTTCAATACTATAGATAAATAACGTACAGTTATATGAGTTACTAGTAACTAGATATCACATTACACACACACACACACACACACACACACACACACACACACACACACACACACACACAAACTATTGGTGATTTTGAGCAGTCTACTTGTAATGTAACCTTTTTTCTAAATAAATGTTGAAATCTCACAATGTCACTCTGTAGAAGCAGGACAGGATTTTTAATGGGAAAACATAAAAAATCCAATCGTACCCTAAAACATTCATTAAAATGTCTTGTAGTGTGAATGAGCTGTTTCTGACAGCACTCTCTAAATGTTTTTGAAAGTGATGTTGTCATTGTTTACTGGGAAAAAGAACTAAACCCCTCAAAGAACATGTTAACACCTTCAGACACACAGAGATACTTCTGTCTGTTAATCAAAAATAAAAACATTTATATGTGGAATTGGATATGAAACGAATGTGGTTTAAACTGAAAATGGATATGAGGTGACAGAAATGGGTAAATTACTTAGAGCTGGCAGAAAATTCAATAATGAAGAAGAAGAAGGAGAAGAAGAAGAGGGTGTTAAAACCCCTGCACTGGTCTTCCAAATGAAGTATAGAATGACATTAACCTGATTGCTGTAACACAACAGGCCCCGCCCATGACCCCTTCTCATGCCCTGTCCCATGCCTGCTTACTAGACTAAAAGCAAAAAATACTGAACCAAGTTAGTCGGCCTGTTGAAATTTTCAGAGAGCAAATGCCTCTCCTGAACCTGTAATTTGTGCCTCTCTGAAGAATGTGTTTGGATTTGGGGAAAAACCAGAGATTTTTAAAAAACATTTTAAAAAACCTTTTAAACTGATGGTTGCAAAATTGCACAGCAAAAAAACAAGTGGGCACGTAGTGTAACATCAAAAAATCAGACTGCCTCGCAATATCTTAAGGGTTAAAGCGGCGTGTGAACTCCACTGGTATTTCAGTTAGTACTGATTTCACAGAACCACAGCAGAATATTTCCCACGCAAGATCTTCAGCTCATGCACAGCTGAACTGCCTGGCGTTTCTCATCTCCAGATGAAACTTCAGTAACTCAAACACATGGCACCGCTCTCTCCTGATAAGCAAGATGTAGTGTGCTCCCTGGCAGGTGTAGCAGGCGACATCTGACATGTGTGAATGCATGAAAACATTTTCATGAAAGTTTCACGGAGGTGCATCTATAATTCACACATCCTCCCTGATCTGGCACTGAAAAGCGTCCAGAGCTACTCAAATCGCTGTCTGAATCTGTTTTACCCTTCTGAAACAGAACCCACTCAGCCATTCAGATCATCAATCACGACGTCTTCATCCACATCTACGAAATTCTGTTTCATGAATATCACATCTTCATCAAATTCAGATGAGTCACACTCAACTCACCTATCATCCAGAATCATCCCTCCAAACCAGGGTTGTGGTGTGCTCTGGAGACCTACACTATGTGGACAAAAGTATTGGGACACACCTGTTTTTCTGTGTTTGGGCCCCTTCCTTCCAGTGAAGAACAATCTTAAGGCTTCAGCATGCCAAGCTGTTTTCAACATTGCCATGTTTACAACTTTGTGGACACAGTTTGGGGAAGAACCTTTTCTAGCCTTTATTTTCAAACCAAAAAGGACCACCCAAACATGTATAGGATTGTTTGTCTAATACATATCTATAGAAGAATTCTCTCACTTATTTAAATCTCTATATGTGTATCATTAGGTACCAAATTAGCATCTGAATGGGTGTTAACTGTATTAAAATACTACACCTACCACATCAATAACACTATGGAAGAAGGCAATGGTGTTCTGTACCTCCATTACTTTTTGTATTAATTGAACCACTTGCTGGTTTAGGCTGACAAAATCATCACATTACTCGAAAGTAAATCCTGCCATCATTAATTCAGTCTTTATACTAGTTACATATTATTAAAGCAAATCCAAACAACCAACAGCCTTATCAAGCTTTTTGATCAACCCAACTGGGATGCCTGTGGTTAGGGATCCATCCCTTTAATCAGCCGCTTCATCCAACTGATATAGCAATCCAAATATTATTAAAATGATCTCTTTAAACTTGCTTTTATACCACAACTTCAATTAATAGAAGATGGTTCAGTTTGACAGAACAAATTACCATAATCTTTGAGAGTATATCTAATATGTACATCATCAATTACAATGAACAAATGTGCATTTTTAATTTATCATGCGACAATTTTGTGTGGATATTCTTTAACAGAGTATCCAGTATATGTGAAACAGAATATATGAAATATTGTATATACCACATATGACATCACACAAATAATTAAAAGAGCACAGCAATAGTAATGAATAATCTGCATTAAGTTGAGTAAAACGCATTTATGTCAAGTCTCTGAATTTGCTGTATTGAAAAAGCTATCTTCACTCACATTCCTCCATTCGTTGCCTTGTTTTATATTAACATCATTTGAAGAGACAGCTTTCGGCAAGATCTTTTGCTGATTTAAGATAAGGGGAGATTATTACTTTTTATCTGAAAGCATAAAAACAGCAGTTCCATGGGTCATTTTAATGTGCCCTCATTATCTCGCTCTCGCCATTTCCTCTCTGAGGAATCCCTGACGCCTTTTCCATCACTGCATCAGCTCAAGTGAAGCTTATTAGATGAGCCCTCGGAGGTCTGAGGAACTGAGTAAATAAAACCATTGACTTTTATTAAACACATTTTTAACATCCTTCATATTTCAAATGTATAACTTTTGATTTGTTATGTTCAAAAGTGATGTGTAGTTTAACATTTCCAAGGTATAATAAAAAATTTATATTTATTATTTTACCATTTTCTCCACATATTTTTTTTTTTTTTTTGGAATTTTGAATCAAGTGTGATCAATAGTGTATAAAACAAAAATGATGTGCACAGACACACTCCTATATAACAAAAGCAATAACCACATATATATGTGGTGGGTGGTATATATGGTATATATATATGTGGTGGGCATAGATTATTTTAATTGATTTAGGTTAAAATGGCTCATTTGAATTCTGCCAAAGCCCCCACAAAATGATACCAAATATATAGTCATTATTCTACTATTTTTAAAATTATATATCCAATTATATATTATATATTTCATACAAGATATCAGTGAGCACAGATACACACTTTACAAATAGAAACAAGACTATGAATTGAAATTAAAAATAGTAAGCCTAGCTATCACTATTGAATGTTGAAGCTGCTGTAGGTAGCAACGCCGGTAGTTAACGCTGATAACGGCCCACCACTAATATATATATACTATATATATATGCCCCCGTGTTTCAGTCAGTGTGATGGAATATCTGAGTGTTATTAGTTGTCCTTCTGTCACCATGGCCAGGAATGAACGGCCGAGACAAAGCCTTGTTGCGTGGCGGATGGGCCTGGGCGTGACTGGCACATGAGAGCTGGTAAACATGCTGTTTATTCTGAGAACGCTCCAGTAAAGGAGTTGAGACCCGCACCAAACGAGCCCGCATTCTCACTCGCACACACAGGGGAACTAGGGGTAGCTCCAAGGAGCGTGAGTACTCACGGAACCTGAGTCGGACTGGAGTAGGGACACTTGGCATGAAGCTTGTCACTTCATGCCTATACATACCTGTTACGTGCTTTTATACCTGACGTGCAGTCATTTCCGGTGCCTCGTGACTGCACGTGACCCGGTGTGCATGACACCTACCTTTGTTTGCATCTTTGTTTTCACACCTTTTGTTATCTAGGGTGTCTGTTTTACACTGTTAACTCTTCTGTATGTCATGAAATGCTTGTGTCTTTGTATTTACCCTGTGAGAATCATTAGTTGTCCAGCCTTGCTTGTGTCTTTGTTTATACCCTATTAATTCTCATGTGTTTCTGTTTGACCCTGGATTTTGTTAGTGTTGTGTTTTGTATGTATGTTTATTAAACGACTCACAAATGCATCCTGCCTCCAAGCCAATTATTATACTCAATTAGTTTCATTTCATGCTGAACACAATTTGCCCTCAAAACAACAATGACTTTTCTCCTATAAAGCCTTTTGAGAGCAAGCAATCTGAAACCACCTTTCAATACAAAATCTCTCCAGATCCTCCCAAGTTCTTTCTTTCTGGCTCTTTTTTATCTGACCCCATGCTATTTGGGGGATCTTGGGTTAAGGGACCAGAATTTCAAAAGCTTGCTTTAGGAGTTTTTTGAGCCATTTTTGTGTACATCTGCAGAGGCAGCCAAATCTCTTGGGATTCGTGGAGTCCACAATGCCATGTATACTAGCAAGGCTCTCTTTCTAGGAAAAACATCTCGGATCATGCACGTCATTTCTGTCTGCAAAGACAGAAAAAAAGCATTTTTCCTAGACTAAATTTCAATTATCGTTTATCTTTTCATTTTCTGTGAGACACCGACCTAATTAGACACAAATACATTTCTATGACCTTATTATATTTACCAAATGTCCCAGTAACTATGAAGCTGATTGTACATTAGGTTCAGGCTTCCCAGTAATGTGTTTGCACCATGGAAAGAGGTCAATGTAAAAAAAACAACAATGGGAGGTTGTGTACAAGTTCAAGCTCTACGTTCTGTTTGCTTATGGTCAGATGTAAGTAATTTTCACATGTGTTCCCAGATTGGATATGTGTTCCTTGCTATACAACCTTAAACGTTGCCTTGTACTTGTACATGTGTAATGAAAATAAAGTTGAATCTAATCTAATCTAATCTAATGAAAAGGGTCAGATCTCCAGCAGTGGTTAACTTAAGGTTTCTTCCAGTAAAACAAATCATACATTTACTGGAGGTCCAGCAATGGAGGAGAGCAATCGTTCTGTTCTCCTTTCCAGACACCCTCTCTCTGTGTGTTTTTGTGGACGGAGACTATCTTGATAGTCTATCCTGAGACTATCCTGGGTTCAAAGATCTTGTGTTTAATTCCATTTTCTTAAAAGAAAAGAAAAGTCGTTTTTTGTTCTTTTTGGGCTGTATTTGTTAAACCCCAGTGGCAGTTAATAATATTACATGTTTCTAAATTACAATAACTTTGGTTCTACGTGACAAACAACCTGACATCTGACACCATCGAGCATCATCACTAACCGGGGAATTTCATATAAGGAGCTGGTTTGCTGTATGACAACAGTTTATCATGTGTTGTGCTGCCATCACGGCTCCGGGCTGCTCATGCTCTAAGAGTTAAAGTGCTTAAGCATTGCTTAAATGGCTTGTGATGGCAGAGAATTGAATTGGCTTATACTTTAATTTGTCCCCCATCTGTATCTTGTTGCTACACTCAATGGCAGTTTACACACTGTAGACATGAACAGCACATTCATCAAGCCTTTATATACCACACACAGCATGACTGTAGGACACAATACCAATCACACAATGCTTTTTTCACACATAACCTCAACAGCCGTGGCTGAAAACTACAGCACACGTGATATATTGATATACTGAGTGTGGGTTTGCTGAGAGTGGATGTGGAGAACAGACAAAAGAGCAAAAAATCCACAAACCTCTCTTTTCTGACCAGTGGGGGGCCTTCCTGTAGAAGCTTGGTCCCAGTCCTGGTGGTCTAAAGTGTGATAGGGTTTCTGAAAATCAAAAGGAAGACATGTAACCACAATGACTCTATTCAGTTGAATTCAGTTTTATAATATAGCTGTTTTTACAATCAATGTTGTCACAAAGCGGCTTTACAGAGTCCAGGTTCGAGTACTGAGCCATGGGTGACAGAGGAGAGGAAAACTCCTTAAAGCTGGGGTAAGAAACCTCGGGAGAAACCAAGACTCTAAAGGGCAACCTATCCTCCTCTTGTCAGCCCAGATAAAGAAAAACAATACAGAACTGGAACACACGTATGTGTCCTCTGAGCATCTTTGTAGTGATTTTCTGAACTAGTCTTAAAGTGAATGTGAAATCATAAAACACACTGTAATGTATTTGTAAGTACAAGAATGATATCGGGGAAGAACTAGTGTTTTCTTTTATTAACAGATGGGTGGGAGGTGAAACATAAGATGGTTACATTGATTGATGTTTACAGAAAAGAAAAAATGTAATTGTTTTAAATCAGCTGTTTTGGTTCGGCCCTCTTGAGCATAGTAAGTGCTACTTTACCTCACCTTGTAACCTTCTAGACCAAACCACACACACACACTCACACACACTCACACACTCATCACATTCTCCACATTTATCGCTGACCTCCTCATTCAAGAGACATAACTCTGCTCTGTGTCATTATAGATGACTTGCTGAGTGGCACTGAGTGGCATTTTAATTGGCCGGCATGTATGTTAACTATTAATAATCTACCACTTAACACTGGTGCCACTTTGATATACATGAACAAAGCAGATAAAATAAACAAATAAAATAAAAACTACAGAGATGCAGCTTCTGAATTGCTCAGGCAACCACAGCTCCCAGTTTGGGAATCACTGTTTAAATGCTATGCAGGGATGGACTGTAACAGAATATTATTAATAAAGGTACTGTATTTTATTTCATTTACTGTACAACTGATAACAGATGAAATAACAGATACACACTAATAGAGAGTTTTCTGTCAGGACTCGGGTCAAAACGACTCGTCTGTGAGCTTTTTTAGAAATTTATTGTTTTGAAAGAAAAATCTGCCATTAAACAGATATTACTTTAGAAAAGAGGACGCCCCAGGATTCCAAAAATGAATCACTCTTCCTATATGCTGTTCACAGTCATTTATTCAGCTGTTATATAAACATTTTTTAAACTGATTTCATTTTTATTCATCAACCAGAATCACCATTCTCACGTTTACTAACTTTGACTTATTTTTATTGGTGAAATAAGCTAAAGTTAAATGGAAAAAAGTTTAGGCTAAAGTTAAATGGACACTTTGTGGAACCAAAGCACAGAAGGAGCCAATCACGAAAAGACTTGTGACTGGTAAAAAAGAAATAACTCTGCTTACATGTGTACACATCTGAACTTTACGCACAATTTACATATATATTTGCATGTGGTTCCATTTTGATTTGGTATTCGACAAAATGTGAGATCAATGGCTTGATTACTTGATTACCACAAATCTGATTTCTATCTCGGTGTGACACATGTCAGATCTAAGACACTTTCATATCTGGTCCCAGATCAGATGTGTATTGAATGTATACATGAGTGTTTATGGCTATGCAACCTTAATAAGAACAGTCAGATCTGCCACAGGGGTTAACTTAAGGTTTCTCCAAGTAAATACATCAAATCTTTTGGCCATTTTCACCCTCTTCTATAATCACATCAGCTGAGAGCTGATCAGAGCTGAAGGTTTATGCTGTTGGTCTGTTCATTCACTGTTGTCTTTCATGATGCACATTTATCACTAATGTGATGCCACTGATTACTGCAGGGCACACGTTAATTCATACTAATGACTGACATGGGACACTTATACACGCAATTATTTTTTTTTCATCAAGGCCAAAAAATCTGAATTTAGCAATAAGGCTTGGAATTGAAAGTAGCCATGAAGCGCAGACCATAATATGTCACCAATAATCCACCAGCGTGTTGCAAAAAAATGATTTTAAAAAGTGCAGTTTTCCTGTTTGTCTTGTTTTAAGTCAAAACTGAAAAACCAAAAGGAAACCAAAAGTAATCAGATTATTTTAATTTAGTAATCCTTGGGACATATTTTACCCTCCCAGCCTGAATGATATAGGATAAACATCCTTAATTTGACCAGCCTCATGAACTAAGAGCAAACAAAAAGTTGATTTCAGGTTGACCTGAACTTTTCCTTTTGATCCTGCAAGCATTTTACCTGAAACATCAAAAGACCCAGGCCTCTGAGGCACTACAGCTCTCTGCCACAGTTGTGAGTGACTGTAGAGATCTTTACTGTAGGTTAATGGTCGCTTACTGGGCCATTTGGCCTTCAGTAGAAGCTCTGACATTTGAGAAGCATTCCATTAACACAGTCCCATCACATACCAAAGCCCAGAGTGATCACAGAGGACACATCACTGCATTTAACACGTATTAAAATAGTGCTATAGAGGATTGTGTGTAACAATAAATAAAGAAGAACTGTGAGACACACTTGCAGTACACATGCACATACATACACATATACAAACATACATGCGTAAACACACATGCACATAATATGCAAAAGTCTCAAGCACCTGCAAACATATTTAAATACTGAGCAGTGAAGTTAATATTACTATTAAGTCATTAGTTACAGAAACAGTTTTACAGTCATTGGTTACAGATACAGTTTTACAGTCATTCGTTACAGAGACAGTCTTACAGTCATTAGTTACAG
>JBBPDH010193962.1:0-16106 GCA_037974565.1 Clupeocharax schoutedeni | reverse complement strand
AGCATTTTCCAATAAACCACACACCCTCTGAGTGTACACACACACACACACACACACACACACACACACATACATACTAAACACACAGACAAATCCTGCAGCTGTGAACCCACCACACCCATCTGCCTCTACTGCCTCCATACTGTTAGCATCATAATTCCTACATAATATAACGGAAAATTCAACCAAAACGCTGATCGTTATTCTGCTGCTTCTTGGTTGAATTTTCCATTCCATCTTAAATGATGTAGGTATTAAAAGCTGCAACAATTGAACAATTTCCTTCAGGATAAATAAAATTTTCTGATTCTGATTCTGAACACTTGAGTTGGAACTGCAGTTTCAACCAAGAATTAGGTCCTGCATTGATAGGTGCTAACTCAGTCCAAAAGTGTGATCTTTTTCACACAGTAAATATGTGTGAGGTGTTGTAGTGTCTCTTTAGGCTGAATGGGGATTTTTTTCTCCAAGCCTGTTGAAAAGACGAATAAATAAACAAAACAGGAGGAGCTGAGAATTCCGATCCTGAATTCCTTTCTGAAAGGATTAGGGCCTCTACTCGTATTCCAAGGCCGCCCAGGCCTTGGGCACCGGCAGCTTCCCAGAAACACCTTTGATCTGGTGCTTCTGCATTCCTCCTTTATTTTGCAAGGCACCATATAACCATCACCTCGCAAGAAGCTGGAGAACATCTTCACAGGTTACGATCTGTAACGGCCTGTTATTCAGGACACCTGGTCTCCGTTTAAAGTCCACACACCTCTCAGGAGGGTTGGGTGATATGGCAGAAATACTTAATCACGATACTTTAAATGATATTTATTCATTTCTCACATCTGATGAGAACAGAACCAGTTATGCCACATTCAAACCCACCATGTAAGGATGTTGCATACATTAAGTGCAGTTATACAGCACTAATTATGCTTCAGTCAACACTGAAAAGCAGAGAATACCCCTAGAAGAGCCAGTTTGGTTTCTTTCGGAACCTTTCAGTGGGTGGTTCCTCAAAGAATATTTTTCTGAAACGAGGTGTGGCATAATGACAACTTGGCCCATCTAAAATAATCGTTATTTGAATAACCACTTCTTTGAAGACCTTAGACAGAAGGCTTACTGAAGGATGTACCAAAGATGTTGACTACTATAACAAAAAAAATATATATACCAAAACCTGCTGTATTTCAAAAAAGTTGAATTAGTTGAATTTTCCATTCTACCTTAAATTTGGTCAGTATTAAGGTGTTGAGGATCTATCATCTATCATTATTACTTTGTATTTGTATTATAATCATAATGATAAAAACCTGCTGTGATTGCAGATCGCTGATTTTGGCCTGTCCAATCTCTACGGGCGTGATGAGTACCTGCAGACGTTCTGCGGAAGCCCCCTCTATGCCTCTCCTGAAATCGTGAATGGGAGGCCGTATCGAGGCCCTGAGGTGGACAGCTGGTCTCTGGGCGTTCTCCTCTACACCCTGGTGCATGGGGCTATGCCTTTTGATGGACATGACTACAAGAGCCTGGTCCGGCAGATCAGCACCGGAAACTACCGCCGACCCACCAAACCATCAGGTCAGCATGAAGCCCCTCAGTAAAACATTTACTCACATTTTTTCATTTAATGTACTTAGTATGCCAATATGATGGACAGAAAATAGGTTTTGGCACAAACAAAGTGATTCAAAGCAAAATATAAAGAAATGAGTAGAGGGCTCAAGACTTTTGCACAGTACTGTAGCTGTGATTTAAATTAAGGATGTACAATGTGATCAGACAGGTATTTAGATTGGACTGATATTTAATGGAAGAGTAGACGTTTATGTGACGCTAGAATTCTGAGCTTTATCTTACTCACTTTTTAAAGAAAAAAATGTTAAACTTTTATTCCAGTTTAGGTAGGTTTTAGTATCCATTTGTGAATTTTATAAATGTTTGTATCAGCAGAAATATCAGATATCTATCTCTGCAAAGAACACGTCGTTGCATCCCCGATTCAAACCCATCCAAAGATAAATCCCAAGCATATTTTATTGACAATAAAACAATAAAAATATACTTTATCTTCTAAGGCTTAAATTAAGTGCTGATTAAAATGACCGGTGCTCATGCTCTGCATTTCCCTCTCAGATGCTTGTGGTTTGATCCGCTGGATGCTGATGGTAAATCCCGAACGCAGAGCAACTCTGGATGAAATTGCTAATCACTGGTGGCTTAACTGGGGCTACCAGCGCCCCCTGCTGGCTGAGAGTGAGCCAGCAGCACTATCTGGTGCGGGGTCAGCTGCAGCACCCCAGACAGGCAGCTCAACCCGCATCGCTGACTGGCTGAGGAGGACCACTCGACCCCTCCTGCAGAGCAACTCTAAGATGCGCTGTTTGCTGCGGCCCGGAGGGGGAGCTGGTGGAGATGCGACGGTGACAAGGCAGCGCTCAATCCGTCGGTCCCGCAAAGAAAATAACGTCTCCCAGAGCATGCAGGACAACAGTGGCCCCCGGCCATCCAAAGGCATCTTGAAAAAACGAGGCAGCCTGAAGAAGACACCCAGCGAAGCTCCACCGCTGGAGGAAAAAAACACAAATGGCATAGTGGCTCCTCCCCCAGCCCCAAATCCAGCTCCCCCTCCCCGCAAAGGCATCCTAAAGAAGCCACCAGAGAGGGAGTCAGGGTATTACTCTTCTTCCCCAGACAGCAGCGACTCTGCGCAGACTCCCCAGAGTCCGCTCTGTCCATCAACACCTACCCGGCAGAAGGGCATCCTCAAACGTCACGGCAAGTTCTCCTCTGGCGGCCTCCAGGAGTTCGGCTCCCTGGACCAGCTTGCGGCTTCCCTGCCATCAGGATGCAGCAGGCCAAGGCCCAGCGGTGCGGTCAGTGAAGACAGCATTCTTTCCTCTGAGTCCTTTGACCGCCTTGACCTCCCAGATCGCCCTGATCCTGTCACACCGGCAGGGGCCAGTAGCAGCAGCACCATGCGGGGCAGCATCTCGGCCGACAACCTGCTGGACCTGAGGGAAAACAGGTCACCAGGTCTTCGGCGGGATTATTTTGACATGGACATGACCTGCTGCCGGGACAGGGTGGGGGACAGCACCTTTTCCATCACAGACTGCCAGAATGTGACAAAAGTCTACAAGCTGGCGCTCAGCAAAGCCTGCGCCAGCTGAGATCGTGAATTAAACTGGTTGCAGTTTCAGTTTGTTTTGCATGGGGGACAAGTGTCATGGAGACCGTAGCCTAGTAAAGAAAGACTTTAATTTATATTTCATCTACTTGAACAGTGGCCTTCTACGAAGATGCCAAAAAGGGTCAGCAGGTAGAGTAGATGCTAAAGGTCAGGGAGACGTGTCCTGGTTTGTGCAGACATTTCATGGTAGATTTTTGAGCCGTCGCTGTAAATGTGAAATGTGCACCTTGTCTTCTAAGACCGTTTTGTTTCTCTGGCACAAACAAAAGGCACAAACCAAAGATAGCCGTCAGTTTCAGGTCTGCTGTAACAGAAACCAGACGGGATCGTAAGTCCGTTTCCAGGGAAGGTGGTGTTATCAACAGCGGTAACTCAGAAGTCTGCAGCTTAGAGTTCAGATCTGATAAGATGGCTCATCTTTCTAAAATGGAAAGTTTAGTAACCTCGTTAATGTTCAACCTTTACAAGGCCTGAAACTCTGAGATGTTTATTGCTTTATGGCTGTTTGTCTAGATTACCTGATTATAAGGAAAGCCATAAACAGTCTTGGTCAGAATTCTGGTCTGAATTTGGATTATTTTCACCAGAAAGAAACACAGGTCAGGTATTTGCTGTTAAAAGAGAAAAAGCAGGGAATTATTATTTCTGTTGTAAATCTGGACTGCCGAATTTCCACACAAATCCAGCGAATGAGTAATTACAATGGGACTGCTGTGACGAACCTTAATTACTACTTATGTTTGGCTTGGAAGGCAAATTCAGGTTTTGTTCTGCAGAAATGTGATCTTGTTAGTTTTTATTTTGTCCTCTTTTCAATAATTTACAGCCTTAAAAAAAAACATGTTTGCCTTTGCCAAAGTGCCTGACTGATGTGTGGCTCCTCCCTGTGGCTATCTTCAGCTATTGCTGAAATTAGCTTGGTGGATCAATAAAAGCTCTGAAACAACCCTTGATTGTGGAAATGTTTGTTTTATCTTATCAACAGCCTACTTTTCTTTATGATTGAGTAACAGTGGGTTTTTTTCCCCAGACAGATCAAAGCCTGCTTTAGGCCATGCTTTCTGACCTCTGGTGACCCCTAATTTTGCTGATGGACAGTATATATCTATACCATGCAAATGTCATAGACTGCATTAAATCTCATTCTAAACTCACTTTAAATTCATCTGACCCAGACGCAGCGGTTTCGCCATCTGCAGATATTATACTTCAATTCTAACTTAACATTTTTCAACCTCTTTTTATGCTTTTAACTGGCTGTTAGATTCACCTTTAACCGTTAAAGACCCCAACTGGCCGGGTATTAATTATTCTCCCGTTTCATTGTTCACATTTGTTGGGCTTGTGCACCACAAATATTAATTCATTCTTTTATGTCTTACCAACTATAGAATTAAGCAGGTTATTTCTGGTACTGTACCTTTAAGGCAGATTTCTGATTGGTTGCCTTGTTTTGCAACTCATTTAAAAAAGAAAGATTTTTGGCTGAAAAAATTTTGGGTGAAACACTCCTTAGAACTACAGCATGAATGTGTGGGACTAAGCTGCTCTAGCTTGAATAAGAACACTGATTTAAATGTGTGGGTTTTGTGACAACAGAAACTAAGATTTGAAATTTGGTCTCTTTTTGTAACTTTTTCCACATATGGGCTGTATGGATGGGGTGCTGAATGCATCATTTGAAAATGTTTCCAGACTTTAAGCCAGTTTAAATCCAGAAAAGTGATATGGGCCCTTCAATATCTTGAATGGAGTTGCTACCGTAATACTAATTTTCATATAGTACAGCCCTAACATTTGGAATTTTCCATTTTCCATACGGGCCCTTTAAAGCAAAAAGCTGCTTCTGACGCTCTCAGGACGTGTCTGGCTTTGCAGTGGCGTGAGACTGAGCAGGGCTTGAAGTTCGGTGTGTCTAAAAACCAAACAGCTGTGAGAAGATTTGGCGGACTCCTTCCTGGAGCAACAGCGGGGTCGTCAGTTACATCAGAGGCGTACTGATTAGATAAACAATAACAATAACTGACAACAAAAACAGGTTATTCAGTTGTTTTTTCAAGGAACATGTATTGCACAGTTAAGCAGCGATAGGAGAGCGGAGATTACAAACTTTCCTAAACTAAACACTTTTCTCAAAATTGATTGGTTCTCAAAGCAGCATTGATGAGGCCAGCAAAGTGCAAAGGTTAAGATGATCATTCAAACAGCTTCTTCAGTGCAGAACATCAACCATCTTTAACTCACAGGGATAACACTGGATAAAACAAATACATTGCTTCAGTTTAAAGAACTTAGTCTACCATGAACAGGCAACAAGTAAAAATAATCGTACCTTTTCAACTAATCTTTTAACACTGTGCCCATAAGTGTGATCCTCAATCCCTTTAAACCATTTAAACAGGAAAAAACTCATTTTATCAAGACATCTGAACTGTTCACACCAAACTGCTATAATCATTTATACACAGTATAATTGTGTTTCTAGTTTACAGCATGAATGCTGGTCTAAACTAAACAGGCCAACCACCTTAACCCTATTTTAATGTAATACAGTTCCTCTTTAAACTGAATAGTATTTTCACCAGTGTGCTGTGATGCTAATTTAACCTGGCAACAGCAGCTATGGTGGAACAGATTTGTAGGCAAATTCAGACTAAAAGGGGCAATTAATAATTAAATGGGAAATTCCTGACTTTAATGCATCTATGCTCTGAAATGACCCCTTGTGGTGCACGTGATCTCTCCTCATGTCTTTGGGGCACCTGAGTGTAGGCTTCTGGTTCAGAGGAGACAGCTGGACCTCTTAAACATTAACAAGGCATGGTGCTGATCTCAGTGTCCTGCAGGCCTCAGTGTTGGCGAGGGAGCGGAAGACTAAGCTCCAGAGTGGCATCCAATGCAGCATAACAGTTACACAGAGACACCTAAATAAAGAGCGATTTATTAACTGGGTCTGCATTGTTGTGCTCTGTAATGCTCATATGGTTATTACAGGTGTCTCACCATGTCCACGACCAGGTTGTTGGCCATGAGCTGCAGAAGTGTATCACACGACAGGGCTCCATCCAACAGCTTCAGCCGGAGAATAGCAGCAGCCACGCAGCTACAGGCGATGACGGAGGGCAAGTATGTGGAAAACTGAAACTCTGGAACAAAAAAAACACATGGAAAGTTCAAGTCCAATGAACTGCCAGAGGTTTAAAAATGGTAGTTACTCAAAAGTGGGAAATAATTCTGTAGCTCAATGCAGTTCCCTCTGGTATGTACCTAGTTGTTCGGGATCGTCCTACAGCAAGATAGTGACTCAAAACGTAAGTCCAAGCTATGCTAGAACTCCATTAGAAAGAAGAACAAGATGGTAAGCTGGAAAACATGGGGTGGCCAGACGTAATCAGACTTAAACCCCATATAGCTGTTTTAGGATGAACTGGACAGAAGGCTGAAAGCAACGCAACCTATAAGTGCCAAACACTTATGTGAACTTCTGCAACATAGTTCCGCAGAATGTACAATGAGACATTGAACTGCTTGAATTTTACTACAAAAAAACAGAAAATTCGTTCTAAAAACAGATTAAGTGCTGAATGCTGAGTGTTTGGAACACCTTTAGCACAGCATCTTGTATCTTTAGGCAGCCTGTTGCAGTTCAACATTTGCTCACATTTCTTTCATTTGATCTACTCAAAATCCCAAAGATAAGATAATTTTTGACAGGCAGAAAATTGTATGGGGGTTATAAATACTGATGGTTTCAATAGTCATTTGGTAATTCTCAATATCTTTGTCCCCATTAATTTGTTTATCATTCCAGCCACCAATGGTCTTGGACAGTGATATAACGTTAAGGTCCCTCCCTAACATATTGTATTACTGTACCCCATCGATCAATAGAAAAGGGCGGACACAACGACTAAACACTTGGGGAATGTGTAAGAAATTCTGTCTGGGAACCTGAACCCTGAGAAAGGCAGAAGTCACTTTGAGTTACACTCAGCGCTGCACCTGCCGACCCTGAGCTCAGCCCTCAGGTGAGGGAGGGGCACTGACTCAGCACATTATCTCTATTAGCCAGTTAACCACAGACAGGGATCGTCTTCAGGCAGGCCTTTTCAGACAGGCGTGTCACCACTGGATCATTCACGGCCAGGAAATGGTGAATCCAAAGAACCGGGAAATTAAATTCCATAATATGTCTGGGCTGTGCTCATCTCCGGCCAGGGGTAAGACGGAGTGGTGAAAAGGGAAAGAATGGATGAAAGGGCTTTACCACATACCACAGGGTTAAATAAGATCAGGTTCCAGAGGTCACAAACAAAACACCAGGTAAATGTGACTAAATTCAAGTTAACACGAATCCCCCCCACCCCTACCCAACATGTAGAGTGAGGTGTGTTCACATGGAGACCTTTATTGTCACTGTACATAAGGGCTTTAAAATATATCTAATATATATAATCTCTTCACAACAGGCTGCAATATGCAAATAAATCATGGTGCGTCTGACAGGGTGACCAATCACAGCTCCTGCTGAGTTACTGGGTGTTTTGATTAATTGAGGTCTTCATGTAAACCAACACAAGTATAACTGTTAAAGGTGTTGGTGGGTCTGGTTTTGTATGGGTGGGGCTAAACTGCTGTAGCTAGAATAAGGAATAATATTAAAATGTGTTGGTTTGTGACATCACAAAATCTATAATGAAAACTATGTTTTATGGCCTATTTTCCATATAGAGATTAACCATTTGAAACAATAGTTACATTTTAAAACGGAAGAAAGGTAATGATATGGGTAATAATGATAAAAGTAATAATATTGGGAAAGACTTCGCAATCACAATATGTAGCAGTAAAATCTCAATACTGATACTTTGCCTATATTGTGCACTAAAAAACAGTATCAACCAGCCTGAAATCTGAATTTTGTCTGCACTGGTCCATTTTGGCAGGTGATGGTGTGTTTGAGTACCTGTAGCAGCCAGAGCGATGTATGTGTGTGTGTGTTTTCGCAAGGCTGCGAGATTGCGAGGAATTATGGGAAGCCCCTGCAGCAAGGGCTCCAGGAAGTCAGAGGGCAACACTGAAGCCAAGTCCCAGTTCAGCTTGGATGCCACCACCATCTCCCACTGCTACGCATCAACACACACACACACACACACACACACACACACACACACATTTTTTAAAAAATGTATATACAGAAAGTTAAAGTTAACAGTTTTTGCCACATAGGTTTTACCACACATTTTAGTCTTTTTAACAAAGACTTCCTTCTATCTTACACCTTAAATTTTTAAATCTCTGAGAGGTTCTAACTGGTGGGTTATTGGTCACGAGTGTCTATTTTTTGGTCTCTAAAGGATTTCCTGATGCATTCATCAGTCATCGATATGGCTGCTAGTGACATATCTAGTAATTGTATTTTTGTTGGTTGCTCTAAAATTCTTTATAGAAAACAGACAGAATACACTACAGAAACTCCTGATCTAACTAAGACTAGCAATCTTATTTCTAGCCTAAAAGTCCTCTTGATCTTGCTTTGAGAATAATATACTATATAAGAGCAGTCTTTGTAAGGTTATTAAGTTTGTTTAAGGCATTTCCATATTTCAAGAAATCTTATCAAGTGTAAATATCTTACTGCACTGACAGATCATTTATCTTGTTTCTAGTCTAAAGATTTCTTTATATACTATATAAGAGCAAATCTGCTCTTATATAGTATATTATTCTCAAAACAAAAAGAGTTTTAGGCTAGAAATAAGATTGCAAGTCTTGGTTAAATCAGGATTTTTTGCAGTAAAATGTTATGTGCTGCTCCAGAGTGACCTTTTAACTGTGTGTGTGTGTGTGTGTGTGTATGCCAGTCAGTGGTGAATTTTGTAGCTGGTGTGTGAAATTTGTTTGGTTCTGAAGTTACCAGCAGCTGGGACAGTGAGACAGTGTTGTCTGTGTAGATGCAGAGTTTGGGGGCACTCAGGGAAACAGTCTCTCTGAGTTTGGAGGCCAGGAGCAGGCAGACTGTCCCGAGAAGCTGCAGGCTGGCCCTGTCAATGGGGTGGCAGGACATATACCTGTCCAGGTAGTGGACAGCCAGCGGGAACACCTCCTCCTCACAATGCTGTTCCTCACACACCTGTGAAAACAGCATGAATTTTAGCAGTTAAAGAGGAGTGAGGAAGTATCTCCAGATACTCCAGACAACATACATCTTACTGTAAATTCAGACTGAATACATGTTAATAGAAGTCTTATAGATTACAGAACAATAAATATATTTGTTTATTGTACAGAAGAAAAAAGATAAATGTAAAGTTGCCCTACATTTAAGTATAAATATAAAAATATAGACGTACAAATATTTAAAAATACTCAGTACTACAGTATTCCACAATGTTATAGGTTAAAATATGTTTGAAAAAATTAAGATGTAGGTATTTAGCACTGTGGTATATTATGAAGAAGACAAAATGTATTTTTTTTTTATAACAGTACAGGTACAGTACACTACAGGTATATTATGCACATGTTATTTTATCTAATATTATGTTAGTATATGTATTAGTATATTTTTGGGTCGAAGTATTTAGCACTACAGGTTTTACAGAAATTAAAATGCAATATATTTGTAAAGAAGCATTCAGCACTACAGAGCTTATCATTTATATTAATTATGGTATAGAGTTTTGTAAATCATATTTTTTCATATTTATTGTAAACATTCACTTTTGATCAAGTGTTTTTGAGAAGCTGTGAGAGATGCTAACTAAGCTAACGAGGCTGTAGCAGAAGGTGGTGCTCAAAAACATCTTTTAAAAGGTTAAAATGTATTAGTATTTAGCACTACAGCTATATTATGCCGAAACTATAATGTTATATAAATAAGAAATTACATATTACATATTCACACTACGGGCATATATATTAGTAAAGACACATTCAGCACAGAGCTCATAGGTCTTTTTTAAATCATATTTTATCAGTTATTTTGAAATTGTAAACACATTCATTTCTGATCAAGTGTCTTTGACGACCCGTGAGAGATGCTAACGAGGCCGTACCAAAAGGTGCTGCTGAGGGAACATCTCAGAGATGTTCGGCTTCAGCCAGTCCTCACCTCCAGCATCCAAACTGCCAGAATTTTCCTCATGTAAGGTTGTATTTCGAGCTGTACTGTGCCGAAATAAGACTCTGAGAGGACGTTAGCTTTCTCTAAGACCCGCAGGTTCCTCCACACCCGTCCATCTCCGGTCAGAACCGGGTCGCAGCCGGCTCGCACAGGTCTCCAGTGTCCGGAGCCGTCCTCTGAAGAATTAAACTCATCGTTTTCGTGACAAGTTAACGTTAACTCCATCAATAAGCACACAGAATCCTCGCCCAAAAAACAGCAAAAAAAGTGCCAAGTTTTAAAGCTACTTAGCTCTTCCTGCACAAGTAGCGGTCTGGATCTTAGCTAGGATTCTTTTGCGTTTTTCCTTCAACAGGACTAATATAAAATGAACGTGCTATTAGTGATCTGCGGATAGTAAACCCCTTTCCCTCGCCTTGTTAGTGCAAAATACTGTTGCTTCCCCGTCAAACTGTTTAGTGAGGGCGCTGAAGACTTTTGCACAGGACTGTATCTCATTTGTAATAATGCTGCTTTGAAAAACCGTGCATTAAAATGATCTTTAGATTATTCAAAAATAGCATCATGCAAAAAAAAAATCCTTTGGCACACCCGTGATATCCACAATGTCTGTTATAGTGTCTCATTGCAGTGATGCCATGACTTCTGCATTCTGCATTTTTTCCCCTACAGTTCCAGTTCAGTCATTAACATTTAGGGGCTGCTTTTTTGAGTTAAAATTCTCATGAGTTGGTTCAGCCTCCATTACCTTTAGAGGTTTATTTTAGCCCAAATTGGTCCAGAAACACCTGTGTTTCACCTGTGTTGACAGAAACTGAGCAGGCTGCAGGGCAGTATGTGTTTCGGCTTATTTACACACCTGTGTTTGTTTTGTGCACAAACACACGATAGTGAAAGTTGGTCAGGTGCTTGAGCCGAAACCCAAAGCCTGCAGAGAAAACAAGTAAAGAACATCAAACAAGGGCAGGAGGTTATGTCTTCAAGTGCACTCACATAGTCAAAAATGATCAAACCCTGAGGTCCAGAATCTGTTGGCTTTTTTTTTTAATAGGTGTTTATGGGCTTCAGTACTCAGGATACAAAGGCATGACAAGCAAATAGCCACACCCGACCATAAACTAACCAATCTGCTAAATGTACACAGCATTACAGTCTAGACTTCGACATTCAACACCTCGTCTCGTCTAATTGAACAACTTTTTTGGCAAGTTCGCAAAGGAGCCTCTTATAAATCACCCTGGTTCTGTTATCCAACAAAGGCCTATTTTTATATTTAGCCTTTTAGAGGCTATGATGGGCTGAGGTGTTTGAAGAGTCTGTGTTCTACATTTTCCTTCCGTTTCATTTTAATTGAAAACTGTTTTCTGCTTATTTTGTTGAACAGTTTCTACTCATTTCCTGAGTAACATACATTTTAGATATATTTAATATATAAACGTCCACAGAAGAGTAAACGAAGAGTCTTTTCTTTCATTCCTCTATTCTCAGTCCATCATCACTGCTGCTGCTGCGTCCTCCAGGTCTCTGGCTTCTGAGTTCTGGAACTCACGTCGGATCTCTGCTGAGATCTGCGGGTGGTTCTGGATCTTCAGAAGCTCCAGCAGCGCCCCCTTCTGCTCAGAGGCCAGGTCGGCCTTGTAGCGCTGCACCAGCGTGAGCAGGCACTGGTGCCACAGCACGGGCAGAGCCCGCTTCTCTGAGCGGAAAGACAGGAAGTGGGCCACCAGCGCGTCCAGCACCCGGAACGGCAGAGCATACTTCTTATCCAGCAGCAGCCGCAGGAAGATACTGTTTGATCCGTTATACTCCATTTCAGCTAGTTTTAGCATTGCGGCACTGCGGAGAGGAAGATCAGACTCATCATCTTTATCTGTCTAAAACAGCTTTAGTGGGACATAATCAAACAAAGGCTTTACCAGTTAACTGGCTAAAGGCAGATGAACATAAACATCCTGAAAGTGCGATACAGATGTGTAACCACACTGATGATAAACACTGTGTTATCTAGCTAGACCAACTAGTGTGTGCGTGTGTATGTTACCTGGAGTGTAGCACTGGGATGGAGCACTTGGTGAGTATGCTGCCAATGATGATGGCCTCTCTCAGAGTGCAGGTCCCCGACTCACATAGAGGGATGAGGATTCCTGTAGGGGGAAGTAGAGACACCTTAATGAAAACCATCATTTCATTTTTACAGCTCACAGTAGGTCACAGTGGAAGTCTGATCCACCTTAATAAAGACCTGGATGTGGTTTGAGGGTCCAGAGCAGTTTTGTGCTTATTGTAAAAGATTTTGGTGACTACTGACTTCTAATGTTAGTGACGTTAACCTCTAACACTAGAGACAAGTCTTGATGTATCAACTGATGTGGGGTAGGTGAAGCAATGTGAAGGACAGATGTTTTGTAGATCTATTCCTTTAATCAATTATGCCTCTAAATGGGCTAGCTGTAAATCATTGTTCTTCAGTTAATATTAAGTCTTAGAATTGACAGCATCATATTCATTCTATTTAATATTTTTATCAACATTTCAAGTATGCTGCTCACTACTGTGAATTTGAAAGATGTCATTTGGGTTTGACCACTATAAAATATTTATAAAACAGTCAGTTGCTTTAATGTTTTCAAGCAATACATTTTTAAAAGGTCCAAAAATCTGAGGGTGGACTTAGGCCTCTGGCCTGTATTGTAGTTCAGTTTAACCTCAGCATTCGTCACACCGGAGTCAGATAAACTACTCCAGAACACAAATGACCCGATCAGGTGTTTTAGAGCAGGAACAGAACAATGTGGAGGTTTGGGTGGAGGTCTTTAGGAGCTCTAGCTGACCTCAGCGAATTTCTTTGGTTTCCAAAAGAAGTAGAGTGGAGCTCTGCTGCCACCTAGTGGTCTTCCCCTTCCTGTCCTGCTCACAGAAATATTTGGTATTCCCACAAAAACACACTGCCCATCTTTCTGCCAATTTTGTGAGGGTATGTTTTCCTGGCCTAAGGAGTGCCTATTTATATATGATATAATATACATTTCTACACAAACCTGCTCAAGTTAAGCACAATAACAGTCTTGCTCTTTCAACCATAATGACAACATTTCCTGCAAAAAGCCCATCCCTTTGTTCCCAAACACAACAAAAGAGGCTTTACGCAAAGAGAATTTGATCCAGAACAGCTCATGCTTGCAGGCATTTAAGAGTGAATGCTCACCTTTGAACCAGGCTCCAGGTTTGAACAGGGCTTTCTTCAGGGCACTGTAGAGGTGAAAGTTCAGCCGCTTGTACTCTGCGATGTCGTCTCTAATCCTGGGCAGAAGCACCAGGTTGTAGAAACGCTGGGCCATTCGTTCTTTTAGGTTGGAGGAGAAGATCCTACACGGAACAAGCAGCAGGAAACAAAATGAAGCAGCAGCTTTGGAACAAAAAAAATGTAATGATGGAAATGTTATGGATTTGCAACAGAAGTCAATGGGCAGACTCTAAACTCACTCATAGAAGTCAATTAGTAGATAAAAGATAAGATAAAAAGATAAGAAGTTTATTTATCCCCGAGGGAAATTCTTTTGTCATAAACATGCTCACTGCAGCAAGCGGAATAGAGGAATAAAGATATACAATACCGAACAGTAGAATAGTGCAAATATAGTATCAAATAACTAACAAAGTAACAATATAACAGTCTCAGATAAGATCAAAGAAAAGAAATATCATTCATTATATATATTAAAAACAGGCATACTGGGTCAATGTACAAGTTATGGTCTTAGTGTAAAGTGGTGTTCGTGGTTTTTTCCATTGTTTATAGGCTGTATAGCAGGTCTAAAGCTGTCTGTATGACCCTTTCAAGATCTTGATGTGCTGACTAAACTCATCCTGCACTCGGAGGACTATGTATCACCATAGCTACACTATACCCCTGCTCCTCTAAGACAGGGGTCAGCAACCTTTAACACTCAAGCAGCCATTTGGACCTGGTTTCCGAATAAGGGAAAACACCGGGAGCCGCAAATCCTTCTGACATCTAAAATGAAGAGAACACTGCATATATTGATTTTTACTTTTATACTATGCACAAAAGCTTAGTGTGTTGCCTGTGAAAACGTATGTATTCAAATTAAACAGTCCAAACATTTAGATCTCTGTAAAAGAAACAAAAAAAATAATCTTATAATGGATGTATGCCAGCAGGCTGCAGGACTAAATGCCCAAACTTACTGTAGCCGCGTGGGTATAGCCAGTTAACCGCCATTCTAGCGTTAAATTATTCATTTTCAAAAGCCACAGGGAGGCGCAACATAAGGATGAAAGAGTCGCATGTGGCTCCAGAGCCATGGGTTGCTGACCCCTGCTCCAAGATGTCCAGGAATATTTAATTAGAATGTTACTGTAATTTATTCACTGTGTTGACCCACCGTGTGGCCTGATACATCGCAGCAGCTGTCCACGTCTCTGGTTCAGTCAGATAAAGAACCTGCTCCCAGTTGGAGAGGGCCGGAATGATCTTAAAGGCCTTAGGCAGCTTCCCACTGCGGTACTTTGACAGAACCTGAGAGATAAAACAGGATTATTGAGTGATAGGTGAGGGGGAGGCCCACCCTACCAATACAAAGAGAAGGAGGCAAGTTGTACTGAGTGATTGGGGGGGGGGGGCACCCTATCCACCAATAGAAGGAGGGAACAGTTATACTGTGATGTGGACAGAAAGTATGTGCTCACCTTACTGACCCCTCGGTACACCTCGATGACCCTGGGGTCTAGCTGGGGCATTGGCCGTCCTGACACCTCTGACATCACCGTGCCAACCTCGGTCTGCTTCTCCGTTATCTTCTCCATGATTATATCAGCTAAGGTGCGCCTGTTAAACACAAACACCATGTAAGAACAGCTAATACTGAACCATTAAAGGTAGTCACAAAGAAGTTAAATCAACTGTATAACATGTATATACTTTTTATAGTACTTTGTTGTCAAAGCAATTATGGCAGGCATCACTGGTCTGTTTATCAGTATAATCTCTGGCTTTGCCTTTTTTACTCTCACAGTGTAGCCCAGGTGTTTAATGTTCTAGTAATCACTGGTACCCATAATGACCTCAGAGAACAGTATTATAATGAGTGTTTTTATTGTTTTGATGATAAATGGTCATGTGACTCCGGCCCTTCCTGCAGGCAGGTGAGATGTTCTTTACCTGACAGGTGGGTTTTTGTTCATGAACATTTGAATCGCTTTCTCATCTTCTGGGTCCACCTCCACCTCCCCCCCAACCTCATCCTCCATCTCCCCTCCGGCCCCAAGCTCCGGCCACTCCTCATCAGAGTCTCCATCCTGAGAACTTGGACCTATAATAACAACAATAAAAATAATTAAACAACTACAACAAAACAACAATGAAAACAATAAACACTAACATCTTACATCATAACTGTCCTCTCTCAAACAAACTTTTACAGCATTTGGTAGATGCTCTTATCCAGAGTGACATACACTGATGGTAACCGCAATAATAATAACAATAGCAATGATAATAATGACATGTTGAAACACTGTTATTTTACTCGCCCAGGACAGTAGAAGGTTTCTTCTTGACCTCTGGTGTGACCCCGTACTCGGTCTGAAGCTCCTCCTGTTGAATCCTGGCCTGCTCCAGAATCTTCCTGGAGAGCTTTTCGTCTACATACTCTTCCTCTTCCTCCTCCTCCCCACGGGTCCTGCCCCGCTGTTTGACACGGCTGTGGGTTCTGATACTGTCCGCCTGAAGCAACTGGTCCGGGAGAGGCAGAGACCCCACAGTCCGGTCCG
>JBBPDH010193953.1:0-16106 GCA_037974565.1 Clupeocharax schoutedeni | reverse complement strand
TGATCCCAATGCCTGTTTTTATAGTGTAAACCATAAATATGCCTCCAAATGTGCTCCCAGATCACTTTAATTTCATTTTGAACTCAGTTTAATACATTACCGAGGTTGCAGAGGTTTAAATACGGAAAAGTCAGGAACGAGAGAGACATAGAGAGTAAGAGAGCAAGAGAGAAAGAGTAAGGGAGAGCGAGAGAGAGTGTAAGAGAGAGAAAGAGAGATACAGAGACAGAGAAAGAAAGAGACGATCTGCGCACTCCGGAAAAGTCACGAATGAGAGAGACACACAGAGACAGCGTGTGCGAGAGAGAGAGACAGAGAGCGAGAGTGAGACGATCCACACGCTGCGGAAAAGTCATGAACGAGAGAGCGTGCGCACGAGACAGAGCGCGACAGAGAGAGAGAGCGAGAGAGAGAGACAGGTTTAAAATTCTCATTGTCTGCTTTATGATGTCACCGTAATAGTTATACCCTTAAAGAAAATTTAAATATAAGCCCGGGGTTTAAATATGGAAAAGTCAGGAATGAGAGAGACAGAGAGAGGGTAAGAGAAAGCAAGAGAGAAAGAGTAAGGGAGAGCGAGAGTGTAAGAGAGAGAAAGATATACAGTGACAGAGAGAAAGAGACACGATCCGCGCGCTCCGGAAAAGTCACGAATGAGAGAGAGAGACACACACACACAGAGAGAGCGCGTGCGAGAGAGAGAGACAGAGAGCGAGAGTGAGACGATCCGCATGCTCCGGAAAAGTCATGAACGAGAGAACGCGACAGAGAGAGAGAGAGAGAGAGAGAGAGAGAGAGAGAGACAGGTTTAAAATGTGCGTGATTCGGAAAAGTCACGAACAAGAGAGAGCCAGAGAGAGTGAGAGACAGATAGAGAGAGTAAATCCGCGCTAAAATATCAAGGTGAAAGTCATAGCTTGCTTAGTATAGACCCAGCTCCCAAACCAACTTTGTGAATAGATTAACGGAGATATTTTTTATCGCGCGATAAGAATCTCACATTAACGCAGATAACGGCCCACCACTAATATATATAAACACACATTATATCTTATTTTCTTAGAACCTTACTAATAATTGTTCGCGGAAATCACAAATATCCTCCGCATGGGGGTTAACTATCTATATACAAACACACACACACACACACACAATTAAAACAGTATCTTTTACAGTGTCAAAATCCACATAAGCAAGTCTGCCTTTACATCTGTTCGTACCTGCACATCTTAGGTAGATCTGAAGACTGTGTGTGAGAGAGTACCTTTTTCGAGCTGCCCTCTGAAACTTTAGCCAGGTTCCACAAGATGACGTAATGAGTGCACTGCAGAGCGTGGATCACAATCTGAACACAACCAATAAACATATCAGACAACACAAACACACATGCTGCTGGACAGGTGAGATGTGAGAGGCAAGTACCTGTTCGGGCATGTCCCCGTTCTGTAGTCCAGTGTTGAGGAGTCTGTAGTTGCTGGTGAACAAGTCCCACTTGGTGAGGTCGTGGGCACTATAAAACCAAGATTATATACATTACGTTAGATTTCAAATTTTTGTCTTTTCAGCTCGGACTAACCTTAAATCTGAATCCTCCATTTTTATGACTCTCAGAAACAAATTCGAGTTTGTGTAAAGAAAACCTCTTCCCCCCGTAATCTGAGTTTTAGACCCTTAGACCATCAGCGGTTTGAATTCGCTTTCAAATTACTGGTTATTGGATTCTGTATGTGTGTGTGTGTGCGTGCGTGCGTGCGTGTGCATTCTTACTTGTGGAAGGCTGTGATTCTCTTGAGTGTTGACAAAACCTGATAAGCATCATCTTCATCAGGCTCCTCCCCCTTAGAGACAAGACATTAAGTTTAAAAAGAGTATAAGACATGGGCACCTACACACACACACCCAAGCACACACACACACCTCCTGTAGGAAGTCCTCGAGCAGGCGGTTGAACTTGTCCACCTGTTCGTCCAGCAGCTGGCTGCGTGCAATGTCCACACGGTTGAAGATAGTGAACTCTTCGTTACAAAGCGCATGGAAGGTCATGGAGCAGGCCTCTAGAACATCCGTGTCTGTGTGCTTCTCCACCACCTCTCGGATCTGACGCAACAATGCATCCAAGTGCTGAAAAGATACATACACACACACACACATTAGGCCACGGTACATGCTCTAGAATATGCAATATCATCATACTGGTCCTAGATTGACACCTCAGAAAAATTATTATGTTTGCACCTTCTCCAGTCTGCCAGTAGTGTAGATCTCCAGGTCGAAGTACTGCGGTAGGTGAAGCAGATTAGTTACCTTCTCAGCATCCACAGAGTACTGGGGGGAAGATAGATACAGAGATAATCACAAAGGAGATATGTATAGAAGTACAGGGAACCCTCAGTCTAACAGGGCATCAAGCCAGATCTGCACAAAAATCTGATTTTCTAACATGTATGAAAAATGAAATATAAGGAGTCAGTCACAAAAAATTAAAAAAAACAGTCAAGACTTGTTTGGCATCTGAAATATATTACATACCAAAAAGTCATGTGTTTAAGTTTAAACTACAGTGCGAACATCTTACTTTAGTCAGTAACAGCGGCAACGCCACAGCAAAGATTTCTGTGATCTTCGTACGATCATCCAGTTGTGTTTTTTTTTCCTTAGCAGTCATGACCTGAAAACACATTAATAATTGGGGGGGAGGGGGGTGGGGGGGCATGAGTGTGTGCATGTTTATAGTACAGATATTGGTTTAAATCTTTTTAAATGTATTTTGTTTGAGACAAATTACACACCAGAAAAATGTCTTCCGGGACTGTGACATTACATATCTACTGTACTGCCCAGACCATTTCTGAATGGAAGTGAGGGACATACAGGACGGAGTGTGTGGGTTCTACTCACCCTCTTGCCTGTGCCACGGCCAATCGGGGGGTGGCACTCACAGGCCTGTCTGACCGCACACAGCATGATCTCAATCAGAGCCGTTTCTTGCCTGTCAGTAAGAGCTGAAAACACACACATACACAAACTTATCTAAACCAAACATTGCATTCAGAGATCACAAACTTTGGTTTCCAAATGCAGGCTTTATGGACTGAACTTCTCACTGTTCTGCTTTAAGAAGGGATTTTTTTGTGAAATGGGTCCTTTGTGGTATAATTACTTTTAAAAATACACACAAAAATATCTTAGTACAACATAAATATGTCAGGTATTTGAGAGGGTCCCTGTTGGTGTGTGCATGTGCGCACCTTCTTCTCCAGGAAAAGGTTCATCCAGCAGGAGGCTGATCATACTCTCCCAATCTTTCAGCAGGTCAGACGCACACTCCCACATGCTGTCCACTAGATACGCACCATGCTCATGAAGCTTAAAAACAAACACACATTCATGAATACAGTCTTCTTCTTAGGTTTATACCTTGACATCAGTCTTGGAATATGGGGCCTTCTAATCTCAACTTATAACATATGTGCGGTTTCATTTATCCCCTACAATTAAACTAGGTTTGTTACTGTGCTTTTTAGAAATATGTAAACAATTTCTGTTCCGACTGGCTGCCTTGTTTCACAAGATTCTACAATTTACAATAAGAAAAACCTTGCAGTATTGCAGTTACATTTCATTAAAATGCATAAATAAAAGCAAATACACAATGTATGCATTACTATAAACAGCCATTAAAACTAAAAATACCAATAAAAAGTGCATTAATTATTAAAATAAGAAAAAGGGAAGAAGATAAAAAAAGACGAAAGGAGATTGTGAAGACCTGTGAAGAGCTTGTAGTATCCTCTAAACAGACTACATTCCATTCATATATTGCAGTTCTGTGCTCTTTGTATTTTTTTTTCCTCAGCCAAATAGCACTATTTGGTAGTCCGCTTAATGTCCTCGTTATAGAAACAGCCAACAATAGTTTGCTTGTGCTTTTCAGTAACTTACAAAATAGTAAATAAAACTGTAACTGTGATTTAACTGTAAAAACATGATATTTGCCACATCCCCCACCCCTAAATAAAAGTGTATTTTGACATTTAAGCATTAAAGTGACTAAAGTCTTGGGGATAGATTTTTTAATAGAATATACAAATACTTGAAATATGCTGAAACACGTGACTGGCCACCCTTGTTAACAATGGTGCAATAACTACATTTCAAAACACATACCTCACTCTCAAGGAAGAAAAAAACAGTGGTTTTGATGAGGTTTGCATTCAGACATTGTCTACCCCTCCTGGGCAAACCATCCTCCTCCGGACCACGATGACTAAACAACCTGCACAGAGACAAATGCATAGAGACATACATCAACTGGTTAGAACAGACGTGCATGTTCCCAAGTGTCCACATGGCGGAGCTGCTGAGTCAAATATGACCCTCACACTGAATCGAACATTTACCTGCTGCACCCTTTCCCTTCTCACATACAGCTCACTGTTAGCATTAGTGTGCAAGTTCTAAAGCCACAACAACCTTGGAAATTCAGAAAGTTCTGAAGTTGGCAAAACTCTCAAAGATCAAAGGGTGCATACCAGAAGGTGCGTTTATTCCTCCACTGGACTGATGCAAAAATAAGGACGGCAAATGTTAATGCTAAGAAGATGAATATTTATATTTAAAAAGTGACCTGTAAACTAAAAGCTATATCAAATGTGTTCCTCCAGTGCACAGAGTTCTGTTCTTAGAGTCTCTCTGTCCTGCATTTTTTGGTTTTAAGGATATAACAGGCTCTGACTGTGCTGGAGTATGCCTAAGAGCGGAGGGAAAAAAAACCCCCACTAAACTGTGGAGGAACCACAGGTCCTACAGGGTTCAGTGCTCCAGGTCTGGTCGATCATGTGACTCACTTTTTGTAGAGGAACTCCCCTGCTGCCACAGCGATGGGTCTGTGAGCAGAGTAAACCAGATGATACACACTTTCACAGTCTTCAGCTGTCAGGACCTCATCACTGCTTCTGTAGACACACATTTAAACAACACTCACAAAGATGATCTGATGGGTTCTTGTTGTTTTTGTTGTGTATTTAATTACATTACTTACACAGTCTATTTTAATGGGTCGAGATGCTGTAGGCATGAACAATAATAATGCAAGTTCAGCTAGATCAGACCACAAAGCCCAGCATCAACTGTTCCTACATTTTCTACAGTGCTCCTTCTGATACACACAAGGGGCTGCACTAGCACTAAGGCAGTGTTTAAGTTGTGAAGAGTGGCTTGAGAAACTCTCGGTGAGAACTGTTCACAGTGATTGTAAATAGGAAAAAAAACTTTAAAAGCTCCATCATAGAAAGCTATTAAATTAAATTAATATGATGGCACTGCCTGATACACAAGCTTTGAGAATTTTTTGTTATTGTCGGGTTCCATTCACCAATACTGTAAATAAATCTACAAGTCCACTCTGAACCACACTGTTGACACAGTTAAAATGTTACTACTAACGCTAGATCAAATGGTGAGGGTCATGCACGAAGCTAAATATTTATTTATTTATTTTTTTAATTTGAATACTTTATTTATGCCGGAGGAAATTGAATTTTCTGCATTTAACCCATTCACCGAGTGAGGCAGTGGGCAGCCAGGAACACGGTGCCCGGGGAGCAGTGCGCGGGGACGGTACCTTGCTCAGGGTACCTCGGTGGTGCCTAGCGGTCTTGGGGATCGAACCCGGACTTTCTGGTCGCAGGGCGGATGCCTTAACCACTAGGCCACCCAGCCGCCCGTTTAAATATAAAGGACAAAAGGTCAGAAGTCTTGATCCTAAAATTCACTCACTGCAAAACCAGTGTAAGGAGTTTAATCGCCTGAACTGCAACATCACACTCTTTATCCAGCGCCATAGACACAATCCGGTCCTGCACAAAAACAGGCACAGATTTAGAACAGTGACAAACCCCCCAAAACCGTCCACATTGATAAATGAAAGTGAGTCATACAGTATCAGATACCACATCAGCAAGTCTTTTTGAGTTTCCTGAACACCACAATACTGTTTAAGGGGCTGTGACGTGGTCTAAAGTTGTTTTACCTTGAAGCGGCTGGTGAATAACTCCAGCCTGGCGTTGAGCTCACGGTTATAGTACAGTCCCTGCAGAGCTGTTAAACACTTTAACCTCACCTCCCCCTGCTGCTCAGAGAGACAGAGAGACGAAATTAAGACTGGTGTGCCTCAAGGCTCCATGCAGTTCTCTGGAGTTTCACAAAGAAAACCAGCCATGATGGCCATTGTCCTATTACTAAAAATGTTTTAAAAGCTCTACACAATATTATTTGTTTGTTTCAAATATGAAAATAAATCAATTAAAATAAAGAAGCACATTTTCTGTTTAGATTATAACTGTATAAACATGTTTACTGTTTGTAACAGTTATTACAATTACTAAAATTCAAAACAGGTTTACTAACTTAAACTACAAGAATGAAGCCAGCTCTTGCATCATCCTTTTTGTGCAAGTATGTGCGAGAGAGATCGGCGGGAAGTTACCTTATCATGCATGGTCCAGCCCACATACTTCAGGTAGCTGTCGTTCAGGAACGCATCACTATACATCTTCATCCAAACACCAATTTCCTCAATACAGATCGCCCTGATCTCCGCAATGGCATCGCTGACACATACATATTTCACACATTTTTCATGTTACTCATTCCATGTGTTAATTTGGTACAAGTCTTACTGTATGTAGCACAAACTGCTTATCCAACTTAACAAATATAAATATCCTGCGCCACTCTCCTTACAAATATTAACCTGAAGGGTCAAATATTAATAAAAGCATATGAATATTTATGAAGATGCAACATGTACCGGTATCTGTGAACAAACACTCCTTTGAAGATGGCATTCATCATGTTCTCGATCTCATCCTGATTCTCCTGGAGCTATGTGACATACAGACATTTTTATTACAGTGACACAAAACATCCAGCTTACATTTTAAATGTTGCTGCATGTATATTTGTCTTGTATGTGCACATATGTGGTGTGCATACATGTGTGTTACCTCTTTGCGTTTCTGCAGTAGGAGCTCCAGTCGTTCATTAGCTCTTTTTCCAAGGCTTTTGTTGCGTTCAGCTTCGTACTGTCTCTGAGTGTTATCCATGTTAATGCTCAGATTTAGAGCCACGTTCACCAGTGCCGTCATCAGCTTCATTGCTGAAACACAGACACCAAAACACTTACATTTCACCTTTTTGAACGAACAACAGGTGTTAAGCAATTACGTTTGGTCAATAAGAGGTTTCATTTTTCAGTGAACAGTGAAACCTCACGTGTCAAGACTTACTAGTTTTTACACCAATATGATACAGAAATGACCTGTCTGGGCAGTCAGTTAGCTGTATGTGGGTGCTGTGAGGGATCAGGTGGTGAGGATTATAGGTATGTTACCTGCAAGAGTGCTGGTGTGTCTGAATGCTCGGACCTGCGAGTCGCTCAGACCGGTCAGTAAAGAGATGACCGTGTCCATCATGTACTCATCATAGATGATGCTGTACTGGCACTGCCGCACCAAAACTGCAATAAACTCACAGAAACCCCACCGAAACTTCTTCCACACGGGTCCCGCCATGGTCAGGGGGTAATCTCCACTGTCCTGCACACAGAGAAACAGAAGACCACATTTTAACAACACATTTCACCTCCAACCGAAAACTATGAAATTCATGTCTACACTAGGCTTGTCACCATCAAAAAAGACTAAAATAAGAGTGTGTGTTAAAAAAGAAAAAGAGACTAAAATACAACTTTAAATGACTAAACCTAGTCGAAAAGTTGTAGATAATTCTGACAAAAATAAGAAACGCTCAGATTTTTAGTTGACTTAAACTTGACTCAACTAATAATAATAATAATAATACACTTAATTTATAAAGCGCATTCCAAAATACCCAAACACACTGTACAATTTTGAGTAGACAAAGAAAATTGAGTATTTTGTTTGTCTACTCACACAATTTTTTTGTTTAAAGAGTTCCTGCGTTGGTTTTTTCAGTAACTTATTAAATCCTCCAGTTAAATTATTAAATCCTCCAGTTCATGAAAAGCTCAAGAAAGGTTGCTTCCAGGCAGTTTAAAAAGTGTATTTTACAAGCCTCAAATATTTCCTTGTATTTGTGTATGAACACTCTAAAACCCATGCTGAAATCTCACGTTCACATTATTTGTAATTATATTTTACAGCTAATCACTTTAACTGCCATGTTAACTTGATGCCACAAAATATGTCCCAAATATATTTGGAATATTACTTCTGGATCAGGGTCCATAACTAGATTCATACCTCATCAAACTCCTCTGTCATCTTCCTGATTATCTCAGAGTTCTGCATGTGCCTAAACATCTCCGAACTCACAGCACCTAAAACATATAAACTGTTTTAGAGAATAAAGCATAATGTGTATACCTTTTATAACAATACAAACAGCTCTTACCTTTACAGCCAGAGCATTGTATGAAGAAGTTAATGAGCTCCAACAGAGCAACATCTCGATCGTTCTTATAAGCCTCAATCCAGTCATCCACCACCGACTGCGTCAGAGTAAGAAAGAGAAAGAGTTCTGAATCCCCAGCATAATGCAGTGTATAGCCGGCCAGTAGGTAGGTGTGTGTGGGTGTGTGTGTTTGTTTGTGTGTGTGTATGTGCGTACCTGTGTAGCACTCTTGCCCAGTTTAACGATCTCAAACAGGCTGAGGTTCTCCATGCCATTCTCTTGATGGTGTCCATTCACTCTTCCCTGTGCGCGAACTTGTATGCCTTTACCCTTCTCCCCTGCAACCTTCTTACCTTTCTACACACACAGACAACACGAAGATGGCCATAAGACGTGCGCAATCATGCATAGCAACAAACTTTCACACATCCTGCTCTCAAAAGCTGATTGGTTGGTGAATGTGTAGAAAAGCTCTAACTGGCTGAAAATTACCTTTCCCTTCCCGGATTTGGCATTTCGCCCCTCAGGATCCTCCAAGTCTGTATCTGAGGACAGCTGGCTATCCGCTTCACTACACACAGAGAGTAGAAATTATTTAGAGATACTGTCAGTGTTACAGGTGGTATATTCACAGGAGTGTGTCAGAGAGCTGAGGGTGCAGCACACACCCTGAAAGTGTTAGCGCACACTAAGAACATGAGAGACCCACATCATGGCATGTTCTAAGCACTACGCAGAAGTCAGTGCTATCTGCACCTGTGCCTGTCATCTGTCCCATAAAGTTACAGCAGTTACGGATTCTGTGACACTGTTTACTACTTCTAGCTCCAAACATGTGTCATGATTTATACCTCAGCTGAATTCAGCCCAGGACCTCAGGTGCCAAGCACTGGGAAAACATAAGTGAGTTGATTTGAACTTACTGAGGGAAATGGAAGTCCGTCTGTAACTCTTGAGGAGCGATCATTTCTTTAACATTTTCCACTTCCTTCTGAGTGTGTAAGATTATCCCCCAAACAGGAGGACCAAATTCAATCTGGCACCTTGCTCTGCACGAACACACACATTTAACACAAAGCAGAAAAATTCAATAACAACAATGGCTAATTATGTTAGTTGCATTTAAAGTTACCCAGTAGCTTCAGTTATCTCTTTGGTCTTGGTCGGTTTAACCAACTTTATAAACAGTTTCTATGAGAGTGAAATAGGCTGCTTAACACAACTGTCTGTTGTCCACCTTGAACTGTGAACAGTTCCACTTGGTACATGGGTCAAGTTGGCACTGAATTAGAACAGAGTTATATCTTCAATGCAGCACAGGTATTTTCCAGACCTTCACCAGGTAGGAGGTGGAACCAGTAAACAAACTGTCCATTCTACCCTAAATTGTAAAGTTAGCACAGTGTTTAACTTGTCTCTTTCTAACTTCACTAATTGCTGAAGCTGGCTTCCTTTTTTCGAATGGTCAACTGGTAGCCTAGTTTTTGGGGAGCTGACCCCATGGACAGATTGCGGGTCTGAATCACAGGCTAGTCAGTAGCACCCATAAAGTACCCTTGACCAATGTACCATCCTCACACACTGCTCCACGCTTTTAAAACGGTCTGTTCCACCTTAAATTAAGTGAGCTTCCTTTTTAGAACTTTCTCTACCACCTTAAGTGATGAAGACCTGTCTGTTCCACCCTAAGTTGTGAAGTTGGCGTTCTTTTAGAACTCTGTTCCAAGTTATATGATCAAGAACAATCTGTTCCACCTTAAATGGCACCCGAATCTCTCAGAGCTTCACATAAGTTGCCTTCTTCATTTCGAGACGTCGGTTCCACCTTAAATCATGTACAGGGTTGTCTGCGCCAGAATGTAACCGCTGCTCTGTTTATGGTGGACCATTAGGCTACGGGAGAGGTCTCTGGAGTTCCAGGGTTTTGGTTTGGAAGGGCTGCGGCCTCCATCTCGACGAAGACTTCAAACGCACGCACACACACAGACGGCTAACGCTAAACATACACACAGACCACACACAATATAACGCCGACGACACACTCCTTAGGGCTGTTTTGAGTTCGGTTCTCCTGAGAGGTCGGACTGAGGTATTAGAGCAGCTCTACTGCAACCCTTCACAGACACGGGCTCCAGCTAGCGTTAGCATTAGCTCCGTACGTAACGGGGCTGAAGTTAAGTACTTAGCCAGTGGCTAACCAACCAAGCAACCCCCTGATCCACACCAGAGACACGCCGTAAAGCAAAACAAAGCGAATAAAAGTGCACAAAGTGGGCCTTAAGTAAAGTTTGTAGTAAAGTTGTGTGTTTTGTACGGTGCAAAAAGCGTAGCGGCGCCTCGGCCGCCATTTTATAAACTTACCGCCGATATTAAAGAGGAGAAACACAAACCCTGGAGGAAAATCTCAGAGTTATTACTGTCCCTGAGTCGAACAGGGAGGTGCAGCTTCAGATCTTCACTAATAATCCGCCTTCGGGAGGAAAAATGAAATAAAAAATCGCTAAATAGTGTGAAAGCGGCCTCTCTCCGCTCTGCGCCGCTTGTGTTGTTGGGCCGGACGGAGAGGCGCCTCCTGCTGGTCAAAAAGAGTCATTACACACACATTACACTTTCACAAACATTACATACGCACAAACTCATACACATATTACAAACACACAACACATACACTACACACAGATATACATACACTACTCACATACACGCACGCAAATCAGTTATTAAACACTGTGTTATAATTCAAATAATGAAACGAATATCATGAATGAGCAGTAATGCCACTTACAATAATATACTGTTATATATTTACTGCTGTAGGATTATATAAATATTGCGTGTCATTACACACACAAAATTTTAAATAATAAAATAACGACACTAATATAACAGGATATGATCAGCAACGCCAGTAGTAGCAGTATATTGTAATATAAATGTTCTCTACTGTAGAAATATATCAATATTTTGTATGTTATAATAAATAAAAGCAAAAGAGTTATGTTTTGAGCCTGTCTTCCCCAACTACACAGCTCATTCAAATATGCGATAGTGTAATAATAATAATATATGATGGAAGTAAGCAAAACCTCTTACTGCATTTTTGTGAAATAATGTGAAATATTACTCATATTTCACATTGATTACAATGACTGGTTTGCTATGTCATTAAACAACAATTTATTTATAAAAATGTTGTATTCAATAAAACAAACACTATCATGCTAAATAAAATTATATATATGGAGAGAGTTAAAGTTACCGTTCATATAATTAGAGTGTATATTTGTAATAAATAAAGGTGAAGGAGGGTAATCGTTTTTCTGTCCTTGCAGTGTTCCGCATCCCTCTGCTTTGTTTACAGTCACCTGAGAAGGGGCGGAGCCTCAGGGCAGGTGACAGTGGGGTTACGGTATCTGAACATTATGCTCTCTCTCTCTCTCTCTCTCTCTCTCTCACACACACACACACACACACACACATTTTTAGTGCTGTGCTGGCTCGTGTAGGATGGTGTGATAGAAGCTCGTAGTTCTCTAGGAACCCTCTAGAAATATGTGATAGAAGAGAGCAAAATCCATTATTTATTAATTACGTAATTCATATTTTACATGAATTAAATTGACCATTTTATAGTATGCATTATATTCAATACAAATAATTATATGTATATATAAACATAAATATGTGTATATAAAGAGGTTTTACAGTTTATATATTTACATTTATTTAGGTATGTATACGTACACATTTGTGTGTGTGTGTGTGTGTGTGTGTGTGTGTGTGTGTGTGTGTATGCATACTTATTGCAACGTGTGTGCTGTGTGTGTTTCAAAACAACATAAACACTTTTTAACCACCTGTACGTTTTTATTTTTGAAATAAATCTATACATTGTTTATCAAAAGTGCATATTATCATTATAAATCTGAGCAGTAAAATCGTACTGAACTAAGTGAAGTTGGGCACAGTTCAAGTCGAACCCCATCACTTTTCCAAAATTCTGAAATAAATGAGTTTTCCTTTGGGACTATTTTCCCTCATAATGCTCTGCATGTATCCCTACACAATGAACGGTTTTACACCAAATCTACTCTGAACCGGCCTGTTCACATTTTAAACAGAGAGAGGAATTCTGTACAAATGGGCAAAGTAATTACGTGAAATGAAAGACAAATGTTTGAGAAAAAAAAAAAACAACAACAGCTGGATAACAGAACGTTTCAAACATTTAAAAAAAATTACCCATGCTCGCTAACATGCCTAACAGAATGCTAACTGGCCGCTGTAAGGTTTCACTCATTAGCCATGTTAGCTTAGGAGGGCAAAACAGGCATTGTTAATTGTGCTGGACTGGTGTTCCCACACGAGGAGAAAAACAAGTAAAACTGAAATGTTTACAGACTTTTTGAACAATTTACAGGAATATACACCAAAATAACCTCATATGGTCAGTCTACGGTAGGAATGGTACGTATATATGTATATATTTGCATATTTGTTTACATTTTGATTTTCCGGCATGTCTAATATGACTTCGGTCTGTGCCAGAAGGGGGCGACAATGTCTCAGCGACCTCCACTACTCATTCAGTTTAAATTAATGTTAGAACCAACCTTTTTGACCTTTTCAGTTTTGCTCATATTAATCACACGAGAAGCGTCAGCAGCTAACAGAAGTAGCACGGTGTGTTTCATAGCAGCTGCACTGACAGAACATGATTATCACTTGAAGACTGTGTAAAGCACCAAACTTAATTAAGTTAAAAATTAAGTTAAAACACTTCTGTACTAAACTGTCTCCTGAATCGACAATCACATCCAATGAAAATGAGCATTGATCGCAGAGAGGCTAGCTTAAAATTAGAGGCATTCTACCTGTTAAATGTGAAAGAATATTTACAGGTTCGCAGAAGTCAAAAGTCAACTTCTAATTGTCTTCTTGCAGCAAATGACAGTTTTCTGCTGCATTTTAACCAATTAAAAAGTAACAGTAAGGTTTTATTTACTACAAAAGTACAAAGTAACATGCAGAACATAATAACTCCCTTAAAAAATAGCTGTTTCTGCCGTTCATTGGCACTGCATGTGGACAAGGCAAATTCACGCAATTATGTTCACGCACAACACATACACACAAACTCTTGCTACCTGTCTCATAGTCATTTCAATGTCAGACACTAATCCACTAAATAAATGTCAATAACTCAATACCTCGCTTTAGCAGCCTGAGGCTCATGCTTACTTTTAACCTTACACTCAAATCAGCACTATTAGTACTGAGACGAGAACCAGCATTAGACATCCCACACAGCAGACTTTCAGTTTTTAATTAATAATTTTTGTCAGTCGTGGGGTGTATGTGTTGGGGTGGTCAATTTTTTGAAATGTTTACATTTACATTTACGACTTCCATTCTCTAACTACAGGGGACAGTTTCCCTGGAGCAACTTGGGGTTAAGGGTCTTGCTCAGGGACCCAGTGGTGGTGCTGAAGGTAGGATTCGAACCTGTGACCTCTTGGTCTGGAGGCAAGTATGCTACCCACTGAGTTACCTCCACCCTTTGTGGGCATCAAGAAGCTGCAATCAATAATAACTTCCCGAAAAGGTAGGGCATCTGAGTAAGCACTAGCTTTACTAAAGGCATCAGACCTAGCACTACCACTAGTCTTAAGGTGTTTGGGTGCAAATCATCTCCAGCTGGAACTTCAGTCCAGTTCAAGTTTTCTGCTCCTCGCTGCACATGTGCAGGCACTGTTCGTTCATTAATTAATCCCTTATTTACACAGTCCTGAACTGCTCAAACTTTACAGTAAAACATGTATCAAAATATCTGGAATGTTTTTATCTGAGGCATCAAAACAAAAATAAAAATTTAATCAAAAAACAGGGCTATAATCTAACCCGACGCCAGGTAGCAGCATGTTACCTCCACCCTGTGAAAACATTGTTTACAATTACAACTGTGTGTGTGTTATTTACATGCATACATCCTCTCAATGTCACGTGAATAGTGCCTCTGTAGCTCTTTTCTCTTCAGTTTGAAGGCGTCCGTCACCAGGCCGGTCTCCGGGGTCCACGGGTGTGGACTCAAACGCACCTTCAGTGGCACCTCGAACCTCTGCAGCTTATCTACACACACATACAAAGAGGAACAAAATGAGTATAAACAAGTATCTACAACCAACTTGAACCTTTGTGACATAAATTCTGTGCCTCCGAGACCACAACTACACATCCAGTTTCAATTAATGTCGGACATGACCTTCATGACCCCTTCAGCTTTTCTCATTTTAATCAGGGTTTATTTGTAAAAAATCACCACATACCAGCGGACAGGGCAAAATTAATAATAATATGTTCTTCCCACCACCCGCAATCAGTTCATTCAGAGAGCCCCCTGACACTGAGTGTCAGTCACAGATCATATACATCACAGTACTGAAGGAGTGTATTGTGTGTGTGTTTGTGTGCGCGCATGTGCAAGAGGGTGAGGCTTACTTGTGTTGGCAGCCTCCTTAATGGTTTTCAGCACTTCCTGTTCCAGAACGTCGTTGTTGCAAAGCTCCTCCCACTCACCTTCGATCCCTTTGCTATTGGCCAGTTCTGTTAGCCTCTTCTGATTGGGCACCACAAAGCTGATGACATAGTTCTGATAGCTGATTGGACAGAGACAAATAATTCTGATGAGGAGTACTGAAGATTATTCACGCACATATGATGCTGTTAATGGTTTAGATGTGAAAAGATAAACTCAGTTTTTAGAATACAATACAAACCCAATATGGAAAAATACAAAATATAAATGTAGCACCGCTTTTAAGTTTTACATGGTTGACATCAGAATCCATAACGTGAGAGTTTAGTGTATATTGTTTGAGGTACAGCCTATGTTTTATAGTTTGTAGAGAGCAGATTTCTTAGTCTACATAGTCTAGCTTTAAGTGTGTAGTAGTGTGTAGAGAGTAGATTTTGTTGTGCAAAGTGTAGTTTTAGTGTCCAAAGTGTAATTTTTGCAGGCAGAATGTAGTTTATATTGTGTAGAGTACGGTGTTTAGTGTGCAGGTTGTAGTTTTAATATGCAGAGTGTAGGTTTTTGTGTATAGAGGGTAATGTTAGTGTGCAGAGTGTAGTATTAATGTGCAGAGTGTAGATTTATTTTGCAGAGTATAGATTTATTGTGCAGAGTGAAGTATTAATGTGCAGAGTGTAGATTTATTGTCCAGAGTGTAGATTTACTGTGCAGAGTGAAGTTTTAGTGTGCAGAGTGTAGTTTTAATATGCAAAGTGTAGCTTTCTGTGTACATAGTATAGTTTTAGCATGCAGAGTGTAGTATTAATGTGCAGAGTGTAGTATTAATGTGCAGAGTTTAGATTTATTGTGCAGAGTGTAGTATTAATATGCAGAGAGTAGTTGTAGTGTACAGGGTGTAGCATTAGTGTGCAGAGGGTAGATTTGCTGTGCAGAGTGTAGTATTAATGTGCAGAGTGTAGTTTTAGTGTGCAGAGTGTAGTTTTAATATGCAAAGTGTAGCTTTCTGTGTACAGAGTATAGTTTTTACATGCAGAGTGTAGTATTATTGTGCAGAGTGTAGATTTATTGTGCAGAGTGTAGATTTATTGTGCAGAGTGTAATATTAATGTGCAGAGTGTAGATTTCTTGTGCAGAGTAT
>JBBPDH010193945.1:0-16108 GCA_037974565.1 Clupeocharax schoutedeni | reverse complement strand
ACATCAGGGAGCTCGGGAACAGACCAGGGAACCTACAGAGGGGAACATATAACACACACGAGACCAAACAGAACAGAGAACAGAACACAGAACATCACAACAGAAAAAGCCCCAAAACCCCAAAACAAAAGCAGTGGCTAAGGTGCCACTGACCAGAATCCTAACATGGTGGTGCTGAAGGTAGGATTCGAACCCCTGACCTCTTGGTCTAAAGACACGTATCCTATCCGCTACGCCACCAATTGATTTCTATTCAGTTTTTCTATTATAGCACTTTTTACATTAAAAAAGACTTAAAAGGAGAACCCTCCTCTGGTCATCCATATGAAAAAGAAATAATAAAACTTTTAAAAGTCTTATACTGAACCTTTACTGCCAGAAACTAATCTTATGTGGCACATACCACAAAAGTGGCCTATTTCTCTTTTCCTGATGTATGAATGAAGCACACATCTACAATGCTTATATTTTATGCTAATAAACTATACTATATTCAGTTCGATTTCCCTATAAACTACATTTTTAATACAGCATATTGAAACATTGTACATTTTATGTAGATCATTTCCATGTGGGCAACAATGGATAGCGAGGGAGAATAAAAAAATGGACACTGGGGATGACAAATTGGAGGGGAATTGTGCAAACTTAATCACTGATGAGCAACGAGGTGCTGTTAGTGCAGGTTGTTATCGAGAGAATTTACATTTAAAGATAAATACCACAAGAACATATATTGGTCTCTTGGTGTAATGATAGCCTTCAGCTTAACCTAGCAGCCCCCTGATTGCACTTCTCTTCCCTCTCACATTGCAGTGCTGCCTCCATCACTCAGCTGCATCTGGTCTCAGGGACTGATTCTCAAATTTTGAGAATCCACAGCTGCTGCTGAAAGTATGAATGATTGTAATGTTTGCCAAATTCCAATTCCAGTGTCTGTTGGTCGAAGATGTACGTGTATAGGTCATATGAGACTGTGCAACTAAACTTGCTTGCGTGTACACGTAAGCTTGCAGTGACTTCTCTGAGCTCTTGTTGGAATTTCATTTCTCTCATATGGTTTGTATTCAGTTCTATTTTTACTGCTAAACACTTGTTGTTTTTATAGGTTTTTTACAATCACTGTGGCACTTGTTTCATAACACGGATGCCATTGTTCTGTTTCCTGTTGTTTGGATGCAATACACATAAGCCAAAGATCACTGTTCATAAATTGATATCACCAGTTCAAAATGACACAATTTAAATTCAAACATTGCATTTGACATAATCATTTCTTTATTTCATAACAGTGATATAACAAGCAACTGCTCTAAATGATAAGTAAATGATGCACTCCTGTTAAAGCATCGTGTTATGGAAACTGAAGAACAACATCCCATGTTCGCATCAGGAAAGCATGAGGATAATGAGATCCACTGACACCAGTTCATTATTGATGATTGATTTCACTTTGTGTTCCGAAAATGAATGAATGGTATCCACAGCATTATAGCAAGACTGTAACATGAAGCAGGCAGGTGGTCATGCTAGACGAGGCAGACGCGGTGGTTGCAGGAATATTAGGGGACAAGCATCACATCTAAGAGGAGTTCTTTATTTTGTGTTGCTTATTGTTATTTTCGTTTCAACTGTAACCTACGTTGTGATTTACAGTGTTGTATTTCATCTGTAGATTTGCATTTACGGCATTTATCCAGAGCGACTTACATACCCCAAATTACAGGGGACAGTCTCTCCCTGGAACAACTTGGGGTTAAGGGTCTTGCTCAGGGACCTGAAGGTAGGATTCGAACCTGTGACCTCTTGGTCCACAGGCAAGTATCCTACCCACTGAGCTACCTCCTGGTTAATGATTCCTCTGCATCTGTAGACTTTTACAGTGACATTATAATCACACATTCTGAATTACAATATCTAATGGTTGTATAAACAACTAAGCAGTGAGACTGTTGATATCATGGCTAGGTGATCTATCCATAGGTTTCAGAATGCAAAATACAATGTTTTGAATGTTGTTCAGCTGTTGTAACAGTGCTACAAGCGGTGACTTTATAGATACAGTATACAGTATAGATGAAACATTATGTTAATATACAGCATCTAATGTGATAGCATTGGTTTATTGCTTTATGTGACATATTTTATTTTTCTGAAATTCACAATCCCTGGAACACCTGGACTTGCCATGCAGTTGATGCTGCGAGTGTGTTTGTGTGTGTGTGTGTGTGTGTGTGTGTGTGTATGTGTGTGTTTTAGACAGGTCTGGAATCTGGAGTGACATGTTTGTTGACCAGGCCACCACTGTTGCATTAAGAATGGACTATAGCTGTGTGTGTCCAGAAAATAAACTACAAAATCTTTCTCTCCCTGTATCTCCCTATCTCTCTCTCAAGTCTTCCCACTCTTTGCTGTTAAGAGTGGTGTTCAGCTCAGGAGTGCGGGAAGTGTAAGGAGATGAGAGAAAGAGAGCAGGGAGAGGACAGAGACGAGACAGAAAAAGAGTGTGGGAGACAGTCAGAGAAAGGCAGGAAAGGGAAAGAGAAAGGCAGACTGTGTCGGCTTTTGTGACAGAAACACACGCACACACAGCAAGCAAGGACACTAGCTCAGTGTGAACTGAAACCAGCACCAGATGAAAGTCACTTTTGGACCCCAACGCCAGAGACCAGCACTGTCAACTAATGTTTAAAAATACTAATTTCTCACATATACTTCTTAACACACGATTTATTTATTTCTCATTCAGATACATTGGAGTGCCGACAACATTTCCAGCACTGAATCATTTCACTGTAGTTTCTCATCCTTCATGATCTCACAACAGCAGTCTCTAATTTGACACATTCTCATTCCTGATAAAAGTATGCATGAGGGTGATGTCAAACTGCAGGCATCTTGTCTGATTAAAGCATCTCAGTGTCTGTCATTTGGGTAAGGTTTGCGTAAAGGTCAGTGTTACCATAAGAAAGCATTTGGATTCAGTGCAACGCTTCTCTTCTCATATTAGGGAATATAGTTTAAAACATTCATTACCAACAGACAGCCATCTCTCATTCAGCTCAGCCCATATCAGACAGCATCAGACAGCGCTGTGACGGGATTCAATCTCCCTCAAGGAGAAAGAGGACATGATAGCACTTCATATTACAGCTGCTCCATTCAGCTACTGTCTCTCTCCCTGTCTTTCTCTCTCTGCCCCCTCCCCTCCAATCTCTCTTTCTCTCTCTCTATTTACCTATCAAGTTTACTCTCAGTGTCTCTGTCTGTCTGTCTATCTGTCTGTCTATCGTTATGTTTGTGTGTGTGTGTGTGTGTGTACTGCCGTGGAGATCTGTCACAGCGTTTGGTCTGTATGCAGCTGCAGGTTATCTGCTGTGGAGTGAATGTCATTGTGCTTCTGCAGGTGTGGTCAGCATGCAGCTGGCCGGTGTGTGCATTCATGCTGCTGTGAATGTTTGGATTTTGTGTGCTGGTGATGTGCCAAAACTAATTCTACGCCCAGCTCACTGTTAATCTAGTTTAGAGAAAAAGCTAAAATATCATATCAGGAAGATTGTCACACACACCAGTCACATAACATTACTGCTTATCCTTTATTCCTCAAAAGTATCTCTCAGCTGCACACTTTTTCACACAATTACTCACAGACATGATATATTAAAGAATATTGTAGTATAATGGTGTATAGTATGGTATAATATAGTATAGTATAGTAATACACAAGACAGTAGTCTGTTTTCTCAAATGTATTAAACCAAACGTGTTTGTGTGTGTGGAGGATTATGTGCTGGTGTTTGATGTGTATGTTGCATTCTAATGATCTTTCTACAATTATAAATAGTGAATTGATGCACAGCACAGCCCACAGTGTGAACAATATTCTAACGACTGTTGTAATGTAGAAAAACCAAACCTGTGTGCATATTGTTTTCTCAGTCACTGTCTCTCATCCTCTGTGCCTGACGTTTTGTCTTTGTGTGTTATGTTATCTTTTGTTTGTGTGCAGGTGTGTTTGTGTTTATGGTTTGTGTGTGTGTGTGTGTGACTGTGTGTTTGGTTGTGTGTTTTGTTTGAGCAAGGACATATGCGGGTGTGTATGTAAAAATGTGTGTGTGTGTTCTTCGCTCTTTGTGTGTGTATGTGCATGTGTGTACTCTCAGTCAGTTGTCTCTGTCAGTTCTTATGTTTTGTTTTGTTTGTATGTGTGTGTGTGTGTGTGCGCGCGCGTGCGTGTGCGTGTGTGTGTGTGTGTGTGTGTGTGTGCGCGTATTTCTTTCTCCATTCTCTCTGTTGTTTCAGTTTCAAGAGGTTCCACTAAAAGTGATGTCTTCTCTCGCTCCGATTTCCATCATGTCTCTCAGTCTGTGGACTGAGAGGGCTGGGTGAGATATCAGCAAAAGAACATGACCACACTTAAATAACAAACAGGAGATCAAAAGAACTGAATCATAAGATGATGCCATAAAGGGGCTCTATCCTGTCAGCTGCTCATTTCTATGCACTTTATGCAGTTACTGTTGTTACATGGAGGCTCTCTGTAATTTGTCTAGAGGTGGGTATACATAGCGATGATGGCTGCAGAGGTGTCCGAGGACTACTCTGACACTGTGGGAAACTCAGGATGGATCTCACAGTGGGATCACTGTTACAGCCTACTACCAGGCCAATAGGAATGATTGATTCTGGTGTGGCTCTTTTCTCTTCAAGAAATGCTGAACTACCTGTGATGTCCTCAGAACAAGACATGACAAAAAAATCACAATTTTGCCTAATTCTACCCGAGGCAGAGCAAATGAGTCCTGATGTGTGTGGTTTTGCCCACTCCTCTGGATCTTCTGTTCTTCTGCTTCTCTGCTGTTCCGTAATGGGACTGAGCTTCCCTACACAAACATGTGCCAGGTGTTGCCCATATGTTGAACACCTTATGTGAGAGAGACAGAACGAGAAAGAGAGAGGGAGAGGAAGAAAGACAGCAGGAAGCATGGCGTTCGTGGTTGAGTCTCTGGGTTGCTGGGGTGACTGCTTTTCTGCTCAGAATGCTGGGCTCAGGATGCGGGTGCAGCACATCTTCTGGCTTCATTCTGGAGCACCTTTCACCTGCCCTCGCTCTCCCTGGTTACAATTACCAACACTGTAGCAATAATGATTACAGCCATCAATGTGCAGACTAGCTCAATATGTTTGTTTTTGTTTTGTTTTACAATTGCTTAGTCACATTTCTCAAAACTAAACCCACTTTTAAACCCAACACTTTTAAACCCAACTAAACACTTTGCACAATGTGCTGTACCAATGCACAGTTGGGCCACACAATGCATCTAACTTTCAAAATGCACTACAGCCTACAAAACTGGTCATCTGGGTTGTCTCTTTCAGCAGGACCACTTTATCACACAAAATCAAATATCCTAAAAACACAAACAACAGACAACATATCAGATAATACAATATTGATCATGACTGGGTTTCAAATAACTGATTTTATTTTTGCAACACCCAAGACAAAACAAAAACACAATCACTTGCAATTTTATACAAAGTTTTCATTTTATACTCTAGTGAAGTATCATGTTAGGGCATCCTCTCCTTCATATCTGGTCCCAGGCTTCTGTCCACATCACATCTATGTCCTAATATGGACATGCATCGCGGGAAGTATCTTCTAGAATGTCTTACCTAGCCTCAAAAGTATTTTGGCACCTAACATGCAAAGCATCAAGTAGGAACATTTAGTGCAGTGGATGACTATCGTATATTCATGTCCATGCAGAGAAGAGTTCTTTTATAGGGTTGCAAACCACTTTGTGACTGCAGTGGAGTGGTGGAATGCCACATTATCCCACACCCCAACAAATACTGGAGCATTTGCACTCAGTTTCTCTCTCTCGTTTTCTGGTAGCAGTAATCTGTACAGTTCATCTAGGAACAAGATGAAGTGTTCTGTGTTTTATGCATCAGAACACAATCACTGGATATTGCCACACACACTGTGATATTTGCCTCTCTCTGGTCTGGAGCTTGCACTGTTGCGCTCTGTCCCATTCTATTTCATCAGCTGATACTGCAACTAGCTGTTTGCTAAAATTTATTCATGTATTTATTTTAGAGTATTGTACATATATACATTGTTTAAATTTCTTCATGTAAAAGAATGTAACACGTTGCAGTGATTCAGTTTTGGGTCTATGTTTAACAGTTTTGAAGACAGTATTAAAATGTGCAAACTGGTTTCTAAAAGTGGTGTGAGAAAAGTATTCATGAATTCTGGAGCATGTAGAAGTACGGCTCTCCTTGAGGCCAGTGAGAGTCTACTTTCTCCCTATTAAAGAGCCAGTCTGTGAAGTTCCTTCCCTTTTTTCTAGATTTTTACCAGTCCTTCATTTTCATGTTGTTTGATGTTTTCTGTTTCATTCTTTTCCTTCTTATTCCTCCTGCTGTGTCTGATTTTCTGTATCAGAATCAGCCTCAGCTGCACTGCCCCCAAGAACAGCTCATTTAGGACATCATTTTTGATGATTTTTGTTTTTAGATTAAAACAAATGAACAGTGCTTTTATTTATTGTTATTTGAGTTTTTTGTTGCTGTAGAAGGTTTTGTTGTTCAGTGACGATATGTGCGTTTGAATTTTTCTTTGTGTTTGGTTGAGTTTGTTTGTTTTGTTTGTGCACTGGGGAGTGTTCCACAAAGGCCGGTTTTTTCAGTTAGTCAGAACTTAAGCCAACAGTGAAGACCTCCTTTGTCTCTTCCTATGGGACAAAACTGACTGTTTTAGGCTTAAGTTATCTGGCTTAATGACAAATCCTGCTTTGGGGAACAAAAATCTAGTGTGTTTTCTGTGTGTGTGTGTGTTTGTGTGTGTGTGAGTGTGTGTGTGTGTGTGTGTGTGTGTGTGACAGTGATGATTATGTACTTATGAAGCAGCGTATCACAAAAACACATAAATGAGTAAAAGGCTCAGTTTTACCAACAGAGAGAGGAAGAGACATAAAAAGAAAGAAACTGAAGAAATGTTTGATGACAGTGATCAGAGACAGAAATTAAAGTCATATTTAAACATGCCAGAAAAGCTCAGATTATCTGTATTTTTCTCTTTACATCTTGTCCACTGTGTGCATTTGCTCAAGCATGTTCTAATGCAATAACACACTGCTTTCCGCTTCTGACACCTAACACTATTACCCATAGTGCCAATGATCACTCAAAGTAAGGAGAACACTCATCTTTTCTGGAGGAATATACTGAAAAATCACTCAGTCACTCACTCAGTCAATCGCTCACTCAGCTTGCTACCTCTTAAGATAAATGGCACCTGATGAAATAAAGGCAGAAGCCCTGACAGTCCTCCAGATGCCACCAATGATGTAACAATCATCTGTACACTCATTTCACCCAAGGAGAATCATTCACTAATGCTATTTCAGCACTGAATATAGAGATACGCTTAGTGTACATATGTGCAAGCACATGCCTGTGCATGAAGCTTCAGACATTGGGGAGTGACAGAAAAAAGGGGATAAAAGAGGCTGCGTGAAAGTCATTTCATATTAATACTCTACATTAAAAGTCTCTCTAATTAATAATTGATTCGCATGAAAATGCAGCAGTCTCCTCTGGCTAATGAAATGTTAAGTCCCTGAACAGGTTGTTCAGTGTTCCCAGCACAGCCTCAGCCACGGACATTTCGGTACATTTCTGTAGTCTGTCAAGCCTCAAGTATGTCTCAACTTTACTTTCACCAGCTTTTACTCAAGGTAAGAAAAGATAATCCTTTATTAGTCCCACAAGTGGGAAATTTGCATGGTCACAGCAAAGTGGAAAACAATAGAATAAAAACCATATCATCAGCACAGTATAAAAAGTACATTATATAAACAATCTAGAAATATAAATATGGACATGTCCATCCATCCATCCATTATCTACCCCTTATTCCTGCATTCTGGAGCCTATCACAGCTGCAATGAGCGAAGGCGGGGTATACCCTGGAAAGTCGCCAGAACGATGGACCTGTGTGTTGCAAAATATAAATGTATGTATATGTAAACTTAGATAAGTATATGTATTTATGTACACTTAGACTTTTCATGTCTACCAGTTGAGGCACATCACAGATTATATGTAGCTCTATACAAATTAAAGTATTACATAGAGTGCATTTTTCCAAAGTTAAACTAGCTAAATTTGACCCTAACCTAGACACTACCTGTGACAGATGTCACACTGCCCCCGCTAATTTGACTCACATGTTTTGGTCTTGCTCTGTTTTAGCAGCTTATTGGTACAGGATTTGTAAAATACTATCAGAAGCTCTTAATATGACGCTTCCTGTTGATGCACTTATAGCTATTTTTGGTGTTTCTGATGACAAGCATTACAGACTAAGGAAAATACATAAGGACATTATTGCATTTGTGACTCTCTTAGCGCGTAGAAGGATATTACTTCATTGGAGATCAGCAAATCCTCCTAATGTATCCTTATGGCTAGCTGACCTTTCACAGTTTATACATCTAGAAAAGATTAAATACTCACTTAGGGGGTCAAGAAATTTATTCTTCTCCGTCTGGGGTAAGATTTTGTCATACCTTAGTAGACTTAAAACACCTATTTAGCAAGAAACTAATATCTATCAGCTTTTCTAAGTTCTTGGGATGATGCTGGAAATCTTGGTTGTTTGATTTATTTCCAGCTTTTTTCAGGTATTTATTGAGTGTATAATTTAAGATGTATATGTCAGTATATAGTTATATCTCTGTAAAGAGCATTATTTTTAAATTATTATTATTATTATTATTATTATTATTATTGTTATTGTTGTTATTATTATTATTATTATTATTATTATTATTATTATTATTATTATTATTATTTTATTTGTATGTGCTTTCCTAGAAGAGTGTTCTCATTTAGATGTGGGGTGGTGGGATGGGATGGGAGTTGGGGGGAGGGGGGGTTGCATATGTATCTGTGACAAAAGGGAAATATATGTCCAAGTGATTGTACACTGTACTGTTTGTTTTTAGTTTCAATTATATTTCCAAATAAAAACAAATTACAAACAAAAAGGATATGTAGCTCTTCCATAATGTGTCCATATTTCTCATTAATAAATAAAACCAGTATAGTGTATACTGTATTACAGTGTAGTTGGTATTTTAGTTCATTTAATTTGAAATGTTAAATTATGTCAGTGTGTACTTGATAACTAAGCAGTTAAATGAGCACTGGTCTCAGTGTGGTCTCTCTGTGTTGTATATCTTTCTATCTAGGTATCAGCACTTGCAGTGTCTTTGCTCAAGAATATCGTTAGGCTCTGGGCTGTAATGATAATGATAATGTCCACACTGACCACAAAATGCTACATTATATAAATCTTCACATACATTTTTATGCAAAGTGAATAAAAAAAATTAAGATGATGACTGTAAGAGCTCTCTCTACCCAAATCTGCTTGAGCTGTTGCTCAGGAACATGAGGAACAATGACTTCCCAGATCAAATTATCAAATCAAAATCCACTGACCTTACCCTGAATCGTCCGCACTGTTCGGAGAAAACAGAATTAGGAAATTCTTTATTCTATGATTTAAAAAAACTACTTCAGCAAGCCGCTTATTACTGCCTATTTCCACCCCATATTACATTCAATTCAAAGAGCCTTCTCGGAAAACTGCGACTGAAGTTTTGACAAACAATAAAATATTAAAGATGTTTTTATTTCATATTCTCTCTCTCTCTTTTGCCACCACTTTGTTTGTTTTAACTTTGCCAACTAGTTTGTCAGTTATGTTTCCCATTAATCTGCATGTTTGTATCATGGGACATGCATGCGGGGGTTTGTAATGTGGATGAAAGAGAAGAAAATCAGTCAGTTATACACAGAATAGACTTTTTTCTTGCATCTTATGAGATAAAAGTCTGGTGGAGGTATGAAATTTACAGTCTGATTTAAAAGGCTCTATATGTTCAAAGTTACTTCATTATAATACGCAACTGTGAACATGTACATGTGCGATGAGATGTTTCTTCATGGACCAGGGTGCAAGTTACGACAGAAACAACCGACAACACATTAAATATACACAACACTAGTAATGGTAGTGTATGTAATCGTACAGTTTGGACACTAGCTAAACATTCCAGAATGATTAGTATTGCACCATAAGTATGATTATAGCACAGGAAGTAGATGACAGCATTGAGAAAAGTGCAACGGATGACAGAAACAATAAATAGACAATATAGGACTATGACAGTAATGGGAATGGGATGTAAAACAGAAACAATACAATAATAGACCATTTAACAATATATCAGTGTAACAGCAAGGTTAATGGGACGTCAGTCGGAGACAATGCAGTAAGTAGACAATACAGATGCATAACATAAAAGATGGAATTGTATGTAACCATCCAGAATGGGTAATATGCCACTATACCAATGTTTTACACAAAATTACAGTTGGAAGAGCATGCAAATGATTCCTTCCAGAATTAATTATATGGTAACATACATATATTACCACACAGGAGTGCAATTTGATGCCCAGGAACATATTATTGCACAGGAGACAGAACCACATTGAGTAAATGTAAATGTATACAGTAACTAGTGCTGAACAAACGCTGACTACTAAATTAAAACCACCATCCTTAACCATATGATGAGGTCTGTGTAATGAGGCCAGCTTATGTGAAAGCCTCTCGCAACCACGGCAATCAGTGTTTTTAACTGCTCATTCACAACAGTTAAGATGGCTTGCTTTTCAATGACTCTATAATTCTCAGTGCAAAGTTTCACAGGCTGAATTTTACACTGAGACTGAATGTTGTCTCAGCAGACTCTTTAGTGTAGACCTGTTCCTGATCTGTATGTGTGTGTGTGTGTGTGTGTGTGTGTGTGTGTGTGTGTGTTTGTTTTTGTGTGTATAGAGACACTAGGCTCACATAGCAAGCTCCAAATTCTTTATGAAGCACCCAAGAGACAGGGCAAAGGAAAATGATGAATGATTTATTTACTTTTTTCAGATGCACTGCAAAATTATGCAAACCACAGATGAAATGTGCAAACAAATCTCTCTCCTTAAAGCCTCGCCAGTATAAAAAGTTGCTCCCTGAATTCTTAATAAAGTGGACGGGCTGTGAAAGGAGGCATGATATGTTCGCTAAACAGCTCAAAACTTTGAACTGATCAAATTTGCAAAACACAACAGCAGGCTTTATGTTTGCCCCTGGGAACATGAAAAAAACCCCAACTTGAATTACAATCTAATTTACTTGAATTAAAACACCAAAACCAGGACAAACATCTATCGAGATAATTTAGCAACATTACTGGACATGATCTACCTGTGTTTACTGATCAAAGACCAAACTAACGGCATGTCTCCTGTAAAATGATCAAATCTTTCTATCGAGAGAAAGACAGAATTGTCGTGTTGTGTTCCAGGCATACTGTGCAGTACCAGAGTAATCTGTTAATGTAAAATTAACAGATATAAGATTATGCTGTTAAATTTAAAGATGAAGAATTTTACACTGATCCAGTGATTTGTTTTTGACATTGTTTTTTGTCTTCCAGGGTGAAATGGTCAGAGCAGAGTTGAATGTGGATTACAGTGCCAATCCATAAACATGGTTGATAGGGCAATACACGGGAAACAAAAACAAAATGTTTGTGTAGAAATACAGCTTAAGAAAATAATCCTACTGACCTGCTTGCCAGTGTAATCCACATCCTACTCTGTTCTGGCCATTCCACACATTAGCCAAAAGGGATCAATGTCAAATCCTTTATTCTTAACAGATTACTCTGATATCCTATGGTTTCTTACTTAAAGTCCATAAACAGGTCAATACAAGCCCTATAGATACGTGTGTATCAATACGTTTAACTAATTGTACATTTTTTAAAAATAAAGTGGTAGTCTTAAAGTATTTTTGCAATGGAGGAACTGATGCTTCACTTGTGCTCTATTTGGGAGTTAGATTAGGGGGAAAATAGAACATTGAACCCTTTTAAATAGTAAAACAACACACAGTAAAAGTATAGATTATAATTGTAATGTCAGACTATATATTATTATTATTATTATTATTATTATTATTATTAATAATAATAATAATAATAACAACAATAATAATAATAATAATAGATTATAAGTATACATAATCCATAACTGTCTTTTTATCACTGTCTGACTACAATATAAAAGTATTTTTTTAATACCTAGGTATACTGTAGATTTTATGTGTGATATAATATCTTTTTTATTGATTGAGCTGTACTGTTACACGCTGAACTGTTTTTCAGACACACACTTCAAATGGTAAGGTGTGTGCAATTCAATTCTAATTAAATTAAACAGTAATTGACCACTCAAGAAATGCAATAATAATTAACAATCACTAGAAATGTATTATGTTCATCTTCATATTTATGTACATATTTTCCAAATATTTGCCTGTGGCTGTGTAAAATTTTTCCCCATTTGTGTAAATTACAGATTGCAGCTGCACTGCATACTGAAACGTATTGCATTAATGTGTTATTTTAGATTTATGCTATTTTTAATAAGAAAAGCACTCATTTTTACAGCATATTGTTTTCATTAACTTGCCTCTCCAGTCACATTTGTTTGGACTGTGTGTTCTTCAAAAGAACTGAAACAACCAGACAGGACTGTGGTGAGATCAGAGACTTTTGGGACACTCTTAAATTTAGGTGGCCCCTTACTTTCAGTGAATGTATCCTATTGCCTTAACAAACCAAGCCATTTTGGACAATGTCAAGCTTCATAAACACATTGAATGGAAAAAATGAATGAAATTTAAATTAAGCGCTAATCTCAACCCCATGCCTTCAACATCAATTCCTAAACTCATAAATGCTCTGTAGAATAAATGGTCACCATTTTCTCACAGAAACACTTCAAAATCTTGCGGAAAACCTTTCAAGAAGAGAAGAAGCTATTGTAGCTACAAAGGGGGACCAACTCCATATTAAAATATGTGTATTTGAATGCAATATTCCTTTTGGTGTAATGGTCAGGCGTACCAATACTTTTGTCCTGACAGAGTATTTTCACCTGCTTAGATGTGCGGCGCTAGGGGGCAGGATGGGCGGTGCTCCAGTGTCTAGTGGGCAAGGTCTACCGGTACAGGGGCGGGGCTTATAGTTTTGAAATTTGAGGAATGGGACACAAACGCTTGGGAGGTTCAGACGAGGAGAAAATCGGGAGAAACTGTATTTTTACGGGTATTAGAAAGGGCGTGTGCATTAGTTGAAGCAGGGGCTGAACAGTTCTGATTAATTGAATGAACCTCAGCAGAGTACCTAAAGGCTCCAAAGGCTGAGTACAGAGCCAGCCCAAACGCAGCCGGACCATTCTCAACGCTTTTTATAGCATAGAAACTGGGACGCGTCCAATCTGCCTCCGTCCCTTTCAGCGGAGCCGCATTTCAGTGACAGTCAGGAGATACCAGACTGGCTGAAGGACTCCTTGTGGTTCTCTGGCTGCGTGGATATCTGTAGAGGAGAGAGAAAGTCTCGTTTCTTCTCCTGAACAGTGAAGTGAAGACCCCCTGGAGCCCCCCTGGATGTCGATGCTCCGGCGCGGATAGATCCACAACCTACGGTTCCATGACACATCTTTGGCAGCTTTAAACACTGCTGATAATTGTGCAAACGTCCAAGAAAAGAGCTTTTTTCATTTTCTGTCAACTGGCAGCAAATGGGAAGTGGAGCATGGGCTGGGCTACCTAGCTCTGTCTTTGTGGGCGCTCGTGGCTGGTGACAATAAGAGAGAGAGGGTGAGAGACATACAGAGAGCGTGTGTGTGTGAGAGAGACTGAGCTGGATCAGTCCGTGTGTCCTTTATCACAGCGGCTCGGGTGTGTGATCATTAAACACAGGCAAACGCTTTCACTTCTCTTCCACAAACTGGCACCCGGATCCCAATGTGTGTGTGTAGGTGGGGGCAGCTGTAGCTCTCCAGTGCTGAGATTCAGCTCCAGATTCAGATCAAGCTGAGCAGCAGATACCGGCTGAGGCAGCTCCGAGGATTTCTTCGTGGAAGGAGAGGGACTTCTGGATACGGGAGTGGAGTGGTGTGTGGGCTTGAAGGGTCCAGGAACGGATGTTCCTCTGCTGTAGATAAAGATACACCCGTTCAGAGCTCAGCTGGTCCTGAGGAGGTGGAGGAACAGCACAGGATAGACCTCAGTACGCCCTCACTACTGGAGTCCCTGTCCTGGCATTAGGACGTTTCATTTTCTCTCATTCCGTAGATCTTCTGGGAAAACAGAGCAGCAGCAGTGATGGATCTGCTATGGCTGCTTCTAGTGTGTGCTCTTTTAGGTAAGTCTCTGCTGATGGTCTCTCCCAGCATCCTTACTCTGAAATGGTTTAAGTGATTTGTTCCTGTTTTTTTTCTGCCAATGTTCAAAATGTATTATTTTGCTGTAAATGTTCTTTCACCCTTGAGACATTTACTCAGTTATACTTTTTATGAAGAAAAAAAAATGCGGGTTGTGAGCAGGCTATTGTAGCTCTGCAAAGTCAAATATATGCCTCCAATAAGGCGGTGGGCTGTTATCTCTGGAATTCCCACTCTCTTCCCACAATAATACAGGATAAGAAAGCTTATGGGCTCTTATCTAGTCACACAGCAGGAATGGGGACTCATTTCCTAGTGTGCTAGAGACACACAGGAAAGTTCTTTGACTAGTTTGTGTAAAGTTAGGAAGAACTTTGGCCAGTACCGTGTAGTTTTGAAATTGATGACAAGAAATGTAATGATGGTCTTTATAGACTTGAAATAACATTCCTTGCCTGGAACATCAGCATTAGGCATGGGTTGTGGGATTAGTCACTCAAACACTCCTCCGTGTTTTACATGAATGTGAACAGTGAGTGTCAGAGGACTTGGCTTTATGCTGCCTACCCCTGCTTTAATTTCTCCCTTTTTAGGACCAGCCATGCCAGCTGGGTCTCATCAGCTCTGCATGCCCCATTAGGGGCTTGCACTTGGGTTAATGTGGCTTTAGGGAGCCCTAGAGAAGATTAGAGTTGCTTTATGATGAAGTAAAGATTGGGAAACTATGATCAATGAGGCCATGGTCTCTGTGTAAGGTCGTGACTTCAGCTCTTGATCGTAGACAATGCATGAACTTGCAAAGAGCCCTGGAAAACTTGTGTCAGCCCAAGGTTGTGCGTTCAGGTCAGAAAAACTGTTGTGCCCCCAGAGATGGTCATAAATTCGAACACCTGGATTCGGACACACCTGGATGACTTCATATCACACCTGCATGACTTTATATGCTCTAGGGCATAATTATGGCTGGTTTGTGCATATGAGCATTTGGTAGTCACAGATTACAGAGTCAGGCTATAAAGTTTTGTCTGTCACTTGTACTTCAACGCATTATGTATTATCTTTAGTGAGGATATGACTATGATACTTGGCAATACTGGTGGTAAAATTTTAATTTGCATTCATAAAGTTAATGACTAGTAGTTTTAACTATTATTTTGCGCTATTGTACAGTCCTAATGTAGCTTGTTTTGAGTGTTTTGTGCTAATTTTGCAAAATTACACCCAGGAGAAACTCAGACAACATTTTAAATGTTAATTCACTCAAATTACATTTCTAGAGAAGACATTCATGCACATTTAAACTGTTCTTTCAAAACTGTCTAAAGCACCAAGTGAGTGACAAGCTTTCCTGACTGTCAGCTCCTATGAGGAAAGTGCAAAAATAGTTCAAAAACAACATGCTGCTGGACAACAGGGACATCCATTTTTATGAGCATTGTATGAATTATTTATGGAAAATATCTAAAATATCACTAAAACTGAAATATCAGTTGAAACTGAAACTATGGATGCACCGATTGCAGTTTTCTTGGCCGATTTTGATTACCGATTTTTGTTTAAAGGTGATCGGCCGATACCGATTTTTCCGATACTGATTTCCCCCCAGATAACAGAAAATTAGAGCTACTGCATGTAGTCGACACAACAACAAATTTTTTAATGTAACGTGGTAGTTACTTTCCCTGTTTACTGGTTACTTTTATAATAGTGACATATGATAGTGGCAGCT
>JBBPDH010193885.1:0-16122 GCA_037974565.1 Clupeocharax schoutedeni | reverse complement strand
GCACCTCCACATCATTGCATTCAGTTTTTATTCACGATTTGTATAGTGTCCCAACTTTTTTGGAATCCGGTTTGTACTTTATTTCATTGAATTAACTCCATAATTGGTTTATCTCTGCCTAGGGCGAAGAAAAAACCTGAAAACATTTTTTGGCTTTGATCAAGTATTGTTAGAATATTAGGGTTGGGTTCGTTCATAATTTGGGACGAAACCAACGAATGTGTTTTTTTTAAACAAAGAAAGTGGGGCCGTGTAATTGGCTAATATGTGGTTTGCTAAATAACAGTGTAAATCCTTTGTAAATGCTTGGATTTATTTTACTTTAGTCAATAAAACTGTTTGTATTCACTCAAAGAGTTTAATTTAATATCATGCTAGCATCCACTTTCTTCAGCAACAGAAACGTATTGTACTCTTACAGCAACAGTGTTTCCTTTGCATGAAAGATTTGCTTCTATTTTGTGTCCCAGTTTCCAACCCTCAATCTTGATCTCCACTTTTAAGATAGCTACCAGTCTGGGAAGGTTTAGGGATTTGATGCTGCTTTACACAATGCAGTGGAACCGACATCTAAGCATTTAGAGAGAATTTAAATGCTGCTGTTGTATGTTTGTGGAAAACTCTTGCTGTGAAGCAAATTAGTAAACCTGACATAACCTCTCTTCAGAGACCTGTAAAATACAGTCTTCTTATTCAGAACAACCACATGTACCTGGTCACCTCTGTGCAGTATATTCACTTAAACACCAAACTAATACTGACTTCATTAAAATGATCTCTAGGCTGCCTGATCATTAAAGGTGACCCATATAAGCAAGTAATCTTCAGTCTAGGCAGTACAAAAATTAGATGTTTTAAAACTGGAACTAATATTACATTTTTTTAATTCAAGGACTTGTGAAATCAGTTTTTGTAAGTGAACTAAATGGCATGTCACGAATCAGGGCATAAGGATTAAAGCCTGTAGACTTTTCCTTTGGGAACATGCATGGGAAGTGATATGAAAGTCACTGATTTGCCTACTGGGATTTCCCCTGTGTTACCCCTGAGGGACTAATTCAAGATTCAGATTCAAATATTTATTTGAAGCAATGGAATGCTTCTTCATAATAATAATGATTATATCCCTGATTCAGTAATACTCTTGAACTCACAAACTCCTATGACATGAGCTAAAGGCATCATTTCATGACCTTATGTCAATCTTCTGTGTCAATAATATCTCATCTTCTAGTAAAAAACTGTTTCTTTGTGTTTTTCTTTAGATGACAAAGCAATCCATGCTCCTATCTCCACTTAACTCTTGTCTTTGTACTTTGGATCTGTTTCTCTCTCTCTCTCTCTCTCTCTCTCTCTCTCTCTCTATCTCTCTCTCTCTCTTTCACTCTCTAACTCTCTCAGTAAATTTCAGAAATGCATGGAAAGGCATTTCTTGTGTCCCCACTTTTATTCCAACAACAACCTCAGTTGGCTACTCGCCTCTGCAAGCACCAAAAGTATGACAACACTAATACCATAGAGGCATTTTGATATTTGATCTAGTTTGGTTTGGAAGAGCTTTTGTTAAAATATAGCAAATGACATGAATTAAACCCTGTTTGAGTTTGGTTGTATGCTAGTTTATGGTGCAGAGGAAGAGTCTTTACTCAAATTAAATTATAATGTGGATTGTAAGAAAGGAAATAATAAACCCCTCTCAATCACCTGTGGTGGACTGAATGATTTTTATAAATACATGGTGTTACATAGTGACAAATCTGTGTGCTACTGCATGTGCAGGGATTTAAAACACAAACAAGTGAACTGAATTTTGTGTCACTGCTGTCAGGACAAACGCTTAACAGGAAGGACAAGGCATTTTTAAAAATCACCATAAGTTATTGGTTTGTAAGTCATTTTGGATAATTTCTATTCAACTCATTTTCATAACACTTGTGACATTTTGTGAAAAACAAAACTTTTTCATCTGCTTTATTCTTCTTTCACATTGAGCATTTGTTAGAAGACTCATTTCTGAAACTTCAAAGTTTGTGAAATTACCCTTCTGTGTGAGATACAGACCGTTTTCATTTCAGTGTATAAGCAGGACTTTTATCTTGTGTGAAAGTTGTGGATAACTTCTGTGTAGATGACCACTTAAGAATTTCTAAAAAACAGATACACTATGATACTTCATATCATAATGTTTAGATGTGCAGATAATCATCCTTGGTGTTGCACATGTGTGAGTGAACTGAGGAGAAGCCTTATATGTTTCTTTGTTTTTAGCCTGTGAGACCTCTTTTCTGTCATTGGGAATAAACATCCAACCATTATCAGCATCCAATACTACTGATCCCATCCTGTCACAGGCTTTTATGTAAGAGATAGGTGCTTGGATTTCAACAAAAGACATCAGGCTGCTGTTCTCTGGCCTCAGTTGATGTGTTTTTGTAATAAAGCTGCTGTTTTTAGTAGCCAATTGACATTCTCTGCTTAAGGGAAAGTTTGAATAACAACTGCAATGCACATTAATGTTAAATTGCTGGATTAATATTTCTAAGTAAGAGCCTTCATTATGAAAATTGAGGCTGGATTAGCATATAGAGCTATGCACATCTCCATCAGCCTCAGCAAGTCAGTGCGTACTATAAAATGAAGTCAATGCATCTTCTCAGCAAAGAAGCCCTCTTTCTGACCCCTCTCTTTGGAATGTGATGAGCATCTCACAGCTCTTATTATCTCAGATTATCATACACATTTATGAAAAACCTAGCCATTCAATAGGCAGTTCCATTTTCCAAAGGCATTGTTAAAATACCTCATCCACTAGATGTTTTATATAAGAGAGAAAAATCATCTTTAATGGTTATATTGTAACTAAATATATTGACACTCCTAATTATTGAGTTCATGTGTTTAGCCACACCCATTGCTGACTGATGTGTAAAAGCAAGTCCATAGTCATTCAGTTTCCTTAGACAAATACTGGTAGTCTGCAGTGAAGAGGTCAGTGCTATTATTGTAAAAGGAAAGTATCTAAGAGTAACAACAACCCAGCCAAGAAGAAGTAGATCATGCAAAGTCTCAGAGCATTCTCTACTGAATCGCTTGTTATAGAGTTCCAAACTGATTATGAAAGCAACATCAGGAGAAGAACTGTGCATCAGAAGCTTTACCAGATGAGATTTCATGGCTAAGCAGCTGCACACAGGTATAAAATCATTATGTGCAATGTTGAGCTCCAGCTGGGGTAGTTAGTTGGACTCTGGATCAGTGGAATCTTGTTCTCTAGAGTGAATCATGATTAACTCTCTGACAGTCTGATGGACGAACCTGGGTTTGACAGATACCAGGACAGATACCAGATACCAGGAGAACACTACCTACAGGTATAGTGCTTACTGTAAAGTTTGGTGGAGGATGGATACTAGTACAGGGCTCTTTTACACTTTTAAAAGTTAGTTCAAACTCCATGAGGACTTTATGTGAGCACATGAAGATACAGTATTGCTGGCCATGTTAAGAATATTGTACATTTGTTTTAGCTATCTATTAATAGTTGTTACATGTTATCAATTAAGCTTGACTACTGTTTTGTTACAAGTTACTCAATAAGATTGACTGCTTTTAAAAACCTAATTAAAAGAGAGTTTTTCACCTTGTTGTTTTCATTTCAAGTGACAGGGTATTTGGATATGCTCTATTGGCTGCAGCCCAAGTACAGATGGTGAGAAAGTTTTAAATCCTCTCCAGATGCGGCAGACTGTGGCCTCAGTGTGTTGACCTGGTTTCTGAGAATTCTACACGACTGAGTGTCCCTTCTGACTGGTCAGACTGTGGCATGCCTATATTTCTGCATATGTGAACACAACCAGGGTCAGTGCTTTCTCTCTTAATCGACCCTGAGTGTTTTCTGAACAGAGCCTGTGACAGCCGTAATGGATCCAAATACACACCAGCTGTATTCTACAAATTACTTGGGAGAAAATACAATACTGTGTTATTAATATGCATTTCTAATGCTTGACTAATGTTCAATTTGGAGTGAATATGAGTTATGTTTTCCTTCCATTCTCAAATGATCTGCATGAACGGTGTTGGGTGTAGTCCTAAACACTTATGTTTAAGGATTATACGGTAAGTCTGAATCTCTTAATATAAGACCAGTAAAAACTTCAACTGTTTTCTGCAAGTTCATCTGAGTTCATCTGAACTGTAGCAGGTTCTTGGTTCTTCTGAATTAAACACCCATTCTATCTTTCCATCTAGATAAATGGGTGGATGGATGGACTGATATATGATCTAAAAACACAAAATAAATAAATAAAATACCAAGTCATAATGAACTTCCTGCAGTTCTACATTTACAGAATCTAATTAATATCAGGTTTTAATGGACTATGTAATATCACACCATAAAATACTACTTTCACTAGCATGTCCTGAAAGTTTCGATTTTATGTTTTTTCTTACCCATAAAACCCATTTTTATCTTATAAAAAAGCACAATTACATTAGAACCTCGAATGTTCATTGTTTTCTTGCACACTGTCTGTCATCCATTATCACTTAATTAATAATACCAAGCTCAAACAGATCGACTTGTGTTACCTAAAAAAGTGAATCTATACAGCGTTTCATCTCTCAAATTTGTTGACTGCTTTTCTCAACCATCTGATATCAGTTACTTTTTAGGACTTTTTGTTCTCTCTTCTGTAATTTTAAATCCAGGGGGTGTTTCCCATCATATAAAATGTCACAGTGCATTCCACACTAATGGACTGTGTGAATCTAAAGCTCGCTCTGAGTGTGAATCATCCCCATCTTAACCAAATCCCATTTTTATCACAACATGTTGGTGGTGCTATTGTTTGTAAGTCTACAGAAGTCCAAAGCAATCAGTTTCTCATTTGTATACATGTGGATCAAAAAAGAAATCAGCTAAAAAGGTCTCTTGAAAGAGAGAGACTGCTAACCCCTACCAGCTCATTTATGCCAGGTGCCCCTGCAGCCGGTAGCCTAGTGGTTCGCCCTGTGATCAGGAAGTCATGGATTCAATTCCCAAATCCACTCGGCACCTCTGAGGTACCCTGAGCAAGGTACCGTCCCTACACACTTCTCCCCAAGCGCGGTGTTCTTGGCTGCCCACTGCTTCACTTGGTGAATGGGTTAAATGCAGCGGAAGAATTTCACGCTGTTCACACTGTGAGCTGTGGTGTGTTCACGTATGACAGAATGATCACTTTCACATCATATGATACAGACAGCAGTAAGTAGCAGGTATGGTGAATGATGTCCTAATATGAGCAGGAAGCTTCACTTATAGAGTAGTTCTTTCTCCAGACAAAGGGGAATTATAGGACAAAATAATGGCAGGAATATTACTTTATGTAGCATTCTCTGTCACAGTGGATCTGAAGAAGCCATTTCCAATCAAGTCTGTTGTCAAGGTGGATTCCTGATTGTATTCCTTCAACCCCTCCACTTCCTCAAGGATGGAGATGTGCTTTAGGGGTATACAGGGTGAAGAAGAAAGGTTAGAGGATGCTCCCATGCCATGCTTTTGTCCTGAGAACTACCTGTTCAGATGCATATCCCACCCAGTGTTAACAAAAAGAGTGTGCTGGATGAACTTTAAAGAGCCATCAGTAAACTTCAAAACTCACATCCAGATGGCTTTTATTGTCACTAGAGACAGAAAAATGCAAATTTCAATTTGGCACTTCCCTAAGTTCCACCAGACTGTGGTCTGCTCTCCTACTCAGACCACATATTTTATGCTAAACCCAGCATACAGACCACTCATATGATCCAAGCCCACTGTCAACCAGGCAAAAACTTGCCCCCCAGCAGTCATTTTGTTTTGAAAACATTGACTGGGACATGTGTAGGGAGCCTACCAGCCTGGAGGCCATGCCTCCAAGGCCAAGATCACACGATCCATCCACAAATAACTGATGGCTGCAGACCTGCTGAGAACTTAAAATATTGCCTCAGAAACAGACGATGAGTCCTCTGTGTGAACATCTAAGCTAATTTGTCCTGAACCATTAGAGCAGCAAAGCACACAAGCGCAGAAAATCCACAGGCGCTTCTAGAACACTGTGCTCACAGAGCATGTGCCATGAGCAATCCTCAAAATGAAATGAAGAGGCCTCTCTTCCAGTGCACTTATTCACTCTTACAGTTCGATGCATGAAACAATATGGCAGTGACTCCATCCCAGAGTGGCAGGGAGAAGAGCGAGAGTGACGAGTGAGAGTTTGACAGGTGTCACAATCACCAGTACTCTTTATCCTATGCTCAGTTTTACTGATTTGTGGTGATAAAGTACCCTGGCTGACTACAATACAGCCAGAAATGGGTTGTCATCCTTCACTCCTTCACTGTCTCCCAGCTGGGGCTGGGTGAACACAGCCAACTTGCCTAGGTTCAGATTCAGAAACATAGGGAGCAGATGACAATGAGAGGCACCAGGCTGTTGGTTCATGGACTGTAATATCAATAGAGGCAATCGGAAACCCTCTGGGATCTGTACTTTGGTGGCATTGTTGTTGCCATGCATCAATCCAGATGGCCAAATCTACCACAACTTCACAGGAGCCCAGCAGATACTGGGTGATAAGCTCATCCTTGACATTTTTGTTAGAGCATGCCTGCACTCCTCCCACTGGTGGTATCCAGAGTCTGAAAGATTGGCACTCTCCCCTGAACATATGCACTCTCCTCATCTCCATAGAAACCACAAGTGGGATATCTAAACTGACAGAGCATGAGGGAGAATTTGATTAATATATGAACACACCATGTAAATTGTAATTATATTGCTTACCAAGCAAGCAAATAGTTTTTAACTATCACAAACCTGATGATTCAGTGCATGTGGATGCTCGTGTATCCTATATCAGTGTTTGTATTTTAGCATCAGCCTCTTATGCTCCTCTTTTCTTGTTCCTCCCTGCTGTGTGTTCTCACTTGAAAAACCAGTTCTCTGGCTTTCTCTCAGTGGCTTTCTCCATGTCCTGCTGTTTCTCTGCACTTCAACACTTGGATCATAGGGCTCTGTCTCAGTGTCTGCTTCATTACTGTTGTTTTTATTCCTGGGGCAAAATAGGAGATTCAATATTCAAAATTCTTTATTTGTACAGCACACAGTAAAAGGTATTCTGAATTCTTTTGTCTGCAATTTTTTGACTATGCAAACATTATAAACAATAAGTACATTTTAAATTAAAAAGCTGGAATTTTATGAAACACACATTTAAAAAAATAAATGAGTAAGGAAAGTATATATAACTATAAATGAAAGGTTTTTTTTTTAAAAACACAAATCTAAATTAAATAACTTAAAGCTGCACTACAGAGGATAACTATAGACCAACTGACAATAGATCAAAAACATTAGAGAGGAATTCTGTAACCCAGAATATTACTATAGTTTTTGGCTTCTTGAATTGATTTGGCAAAACAATATAGCAAAACCAGTGGGCACCAATGTATAACATGCCATTGTCTCAGGCTAACCATTCATGAAGAGGGATATCTTCTTCCAAACATGATTACAAAGTATACAACAAATATTAAAGCGAGGAAACGATTAGTTGTAGCTGTTTATGCTGCCAATGTTAACACTTCCTAACCGCAGGTCTTATAACAATTTCACAATTCAAATCATTTTGATCAGCAGTTCAAAGGGGTGCACACAAGGGTCCAAGCTCAATATTACAGGGTCCACATATGATAAACACAGTTACCTAGATTGCCAGCAGAGTGTCCAGAAGTCCCAGTATAGACAGGAGTGCTGGCAAAAAGTGAATAAATGAGTGAAAATGAGCTTTTAAGATAACCAGTGTAACCAGGCATAGGGGAAAGTCAGGAGACTGCAGGTTTGAGTCCTGGCAATGCTACAGCTATACATAAGTAGGAGTTAAAAATAACTCTTCCCCTATTGCTCAGTGCAGTGCTGGCCATTGTAACATAAAAGAAAGAAAAAGTTCCCTTGCAAATAGGTTGAGTAATCCTATGACGCAGCATTAGCTGTCTGAGCATCCTCTGCTAATGTTCATCCTCCCAGCTTCAAGGTATTCTGTTATATGGGGACACCTATCTTGTGGATGGATTTGGACATGAAGAATTAAAAAGAAAACTTATACAAAGTGTAGCAATCTAAAACTATACCTCACAAAAATGACAGACAACAGCTTTACTGAGCTTTTCAGAGACATGTCCTTGACTGAACCTTGGAACATATATTCAGAGTAGACGGTACATCCTTCCATGCATTCTTTGACTCAAAATGAGTACAATTAAAAACAATTCATGGAAAAGGATATTTCGGCTTGTGCATCCTGTCCATGTAAATTCTTCAGGTGGCATCTGTGTTGCACATCCAATATTGTTTCATCCAATAATGGAGCAGTTTTTTCTTTTTCATAATTTTCCAAACATTACATCAGAGCTGTGCAAAAACCATAAGGGTCACAGTTCAGCCCACTCCAGCTTGAGTAAGTAAATCAAAAAGATGGTAACTCAAACAGCAGTGTAAATTATATTATTAACATTACACCTACCCTGTAGTAGTGAAAATAGTCTTTTCTGTTTTTGGCGCAAACCTGTACTACATTGTGCCAAAAACTTTCAGAAAAGTTAGTTGACACATCTGATGTTGTTACTATTCCTGTGATAGTTCTTCACTCAGCACATCGGTGGCAAGGAGTACCGAGTGTAAAGTTGATTTTATTAAATCTTTTGTAACTTAAAATATGTGCACATGCAGAAACTGATAAGACTTGTATAATGAAATAATTTCACCACCACAGTCTCAAGGGAGGAAGTCCAAAGTATAAACAGGAAAAGCCATAGTAGTTCTGCTTATAGACCTTCAAAATACTTTCTGATTATATAAAAAGAATACAATATACTGGCTAGAGTACAAATAAGCATGCAGGGAACACACTGTGCACCTATTTGCAATAAACTTTGATCTTAAGTGTGACTTAACTTGTAGTATGTAGTAAATGTTGACTGTAAGGTAAATCCTTAAAGACTGCCAATGGGTGCTACTCTCATGCTACGCATGAAAGAGAAAACTGAGAATAATCCATGTGAACATTTCTGACTACGTGTAAAATTAACAATAGAAGCCCATCAACCACTACCTCCAACACACACACACACACACACACACACACACACACACACACACACACACACACACACACACACACATTGTATCCTTGGTTTAAAAAAATGGTTTGCCTAAAATATGTCTTCCCATATATTTTAGACCTTTTTGGACATTGTGGCCCAAGAACATAGCATTTTTATTAGGACTGGACACTGACCGGACACTAACAAATGTATTTGTACACGATATAATTTCATTGGTCTATTCTTGACCTCGATGATGTCCTTGATACCGGTTTTAAAACAGAAACCTCTTTTACCTTCAAGTATGAAGATTTAGAAATCCATGATACCTCAGAGCTTGTTCAAAACATTCTCACAGTTTAGAAACACAAAGGTAGTGGTCTAAACTAGAGTAACCAAAATCATTTAAATCCTCCAAGAATGTACCAGCGGTCCAAAACAACATGCTGAACAGGGGAATGGTTTGAGCTTTTTGAAAAAATTAAAATCAAAAGACCAAACAAAAAATTCTAATTAATACCATCACTATTTTTAGTTCTCTACTTCTTTATTCTCTTGTTATTTCTTTTATATTTTGAATTTTAAAAAATAACTAAATAAAGGCTTTCTTCATCAAACATAATGGTGTTTTGAAAATGTTTTGATGTCCACTAAATTGATCTTTCATTAATCATCTTACAGATGGACTGTAATTAGGGCTTTTCTTGTTGTTTCCCTTGCTGTGGAAATAATAAATAACTTTTACATTCATTTCCAAACTCAGGATCAACCTCAACTATCGAGTGGAGCTGAGGATGTCTAACCAAAGGGAATCACATTTCTGATTGTCTTATATACACTTGCATTACACTATTTTGTGCAGGCAGGATGTAGGTGGTTTAATACTGTAATCTAACACATAATTTTAAGTAAAGTACAGTGTCACGTGTGAACACTCCACCGTACAGCACACAGTGTGAACAATGTAAAATTATTTCTCTGTATTTAACCCCTTCATCGAGTGACACAGTGGGCATCCACCATCGATGGGTGCCCGGGGGCAGTGTGTGGGGACGGTCACTTGCTGGGATACCTCAGTGATGACACTAGCAGCTAGGGATTCAAACTCCCTAACCACTAGGCCACCAGTTGTGTCACTGAATTTTGTTACAGATCTCAATAACCATTACTATGTCTTAACAGCAGAAATACTATAATACTTTCATGCTATTTCAAATTCTTCTGGCAAAATAATGTCTTATGAATGTCTTATTAGGTGTTCAAATATGTCGCCTCCAGATCCCCATGCGGGATTTTCAGTAAGACACACTGTGCCGTGGTTGATGCCTTTAGGTAGCTGCGGTTATCCCTAGAGATTTAGGTATATATATATATATTTTATATTTTGTGTTGCTTTACTATCTGTTCAAAAAGTTTTCCAATTATCTGTTGTGTTACACGCTGCACTTTTCACTTTGTTTCTTTCCCATACACCTTATTTGGCACCCAGCAGAGTCCATGATATTAATGTTATTCATCTTTTTATATTGAATCACACAATCAGAGACCCATCTGGTGGCCAGATTATCCATGAACTATCTATGAAGGAAACCAGTTTCAGCTAGACTTAACCACAGAGAAGTTTTGAAAGTAGATTTGGAAAAAAATTCTTGCAATAGGATTTTGTACATTAAAATGGGCAACCTGTGTAATTTTCACTGTGACATGATGTGTGGGGTAGGAGCTAACCCTCAGGCATGTGAAATATATCAAGGGCTTTGAAATTTTCACAGACCTCTGACTTTCCTCTAGCTCTTACAGAGAGGCATGGGAAATGAGAGAAAAAGTCATTGGAGGCTTGTATGATAGTGCCCGAAATCTGACTGAGGCTTTCATTAACATAAAAGTCATTAACATTTTATATACATGTTATCCGACGTATTCTTGTCACCTAAGGCTGGTTTTCAGAATCAGCTTACATTCCCAAACATTACATTTGCAGCCTAACGCGCTTTAGTAACCTTCTAAACATGCTTTAATAAAGCCCTGTCCAGTGTTTTTTGTCTCTATTTCTCATTTCGTGTTGTGTTTGTGGAACCCCAGCATATTGCATGTTCATTACTACCTTTTGATTTACTGCACATGAATCAAACCAAACAGCCCTCTTCAGTGCAGGTGCATTATATTAACGCTCATTGTCATGAACAAGTCATTTTGTTGGTACAAGTTACAGAGACAATGACGCATAGGGGTAAAAACCATTAAGACCATCCAGAGAAAAAAAATATTCTCACAAAGAAATCTGAGTCATTTTGGAGACAGAAAGTGAGGGGGGGGTCAGAGAGACAGAGAGAGGAAGAGAGAGAGGGAGAGAGAGACCGAGACAGAGAGAGAGAGAGAGAGAGAGAGAGAGAGAGGGAGGGAGAGGGAGAGTGAGAGAGAGAGAGAAAGACAGACAGAGAGAGGGAGAGAGAGAGACAGACAGAGAGAGGGAGAGAGAGAAAGACAGAGAGAGAGGAAGAGAAAGCAAGAGAGAGAGGGAGAGAGAGAGAGAGAGAGAGAGAGAAACAGACAGAGAGAGAGAGAGGAAGAATGAGAAAGAGAGAGATAAAGACACTTTCTCCTTTCTACAATACCAAACATCATTAGTAACTATCTCCACCCTGATGATGTCAGTATGCACACACTGTGTGATGAGGGTGTGAGGGATGATTCCACATTTTGTGAATTTGCACTAATACTCTGATTCGCTGTAGGCAGTTACTGAAGCTCACACCAAATGGAGTGTCATTGCAATTTCTTTTAGTATAAATTGTGATAGTAAACGTATGCAGATAATCACTCGGTTAGAAAAGCACTGCTCAAACTAATTAGAGGGTAAGAGTAGATTATACATTTCACACAATAACTAAAACAAACCTGTGAAAGAATAAAAAGAAGTTGAATGCTTAAATAAAAGAATAAAAACAGTTTAAACAATCAGACAAGGAAAATACAAATTAAGTTTTTTGGTTTAAAATTTTTATTCACCTGTCACTGAAATAATACTAAATATGATTCAACAAATGAACCACAAATGTAATTATGCCACATCGAAAAAACATTAGTGAACACCCTTTTAATAAGTTAATATGTGGTGACTTTACCTTTCACTTAAGATCTGTCATTGTAAACATCACAAAAATGTATTAGTTTATTAAGTATGGGATCACATACACTTAATTGTTTAAAATGAGGAACTGCATTCTAGTTCAGAGGTTATAATGAAACACAGCAGCAGTGTGTGACTGCCATCTGCTGGGGGATATGGACGTCCAGATCACAGCACTGACTGGACCCTCAAAGTTGCAGCTGTTTTATTATAAGTCGTGTTCCCAGTGGGGTCCTTTTCAGGTGCATATATCTTCTTGTTTATACTATCATTCAGTGTGGTCACGATTCAGGACTCTGAGTCATACTTTTAGACTTCATCAATATCTCCAATGGACAGGTTCCATTTACAAGCTGAGTAGATATCCTTCAGTCTAATATTCCACAGCAAAGTTATATCAGGTCACTAAGCAATATGAAAGTATGGCTATTTTGGGCTTGACCACAAAGTGTGACCCTTTTACATGTCAGTAGAGTTTAGTGAGTCACATTTTTCAAGTTATGAAGTTCCAGTTCCAACTGTCTTATTCTCTCATCCTTATCACTGAGCTCCTTCTGCAGTCGTTTAAGTTCATCCTGCTGCCTGTAGAACATCCTCATAAACTGCAGGAACACACACACACACACACACACACACAAACACACAGTATATTGAATATTAGTCATCTTCAGTATCATCAATATATATCATAAATTATTCTCTAACAACTAGGGGTATAACGGTACACAGATGTCATGGTTCGGCACATACCTCGGTTTTGGGGTCACTGTTCGGTATGGTTCTACAAAAGGTTCTAAAGAATGAGGCTTTGTTTGTTTTCGTTTATTTTAAATAAACCACAGTGTATTAACCAGTAAACACACTCTTGCTTATATTTTCATGTATGTGTAAGTGTAACACCAGTAGGTGGCACTATTGCACCACACTACGACCCAGGTTTATGATTTACTTGGGATTTTTGTTCCCTCTGTGATTCTATATTATTTCAATCACGTCTTCCATGTCGTACCTTGTATTCTCCGAAAGACATCACGTACTGAACCGTGACCCATGTACCGTGATGGTTCGGTGCGAATACGATACCATTACAGCCCTACTAACAACACTAACAAGTGGTTCTTAACTGATTGTTTGGATAAAGCCCTTAGTAAAACTACTTTTGGATCCAATTCAATGGATAGTTATCGAAAGGCATATTTCTGTTTGGCTGTTTCATTCAGGGACCAAAGATAAAAAGGAATTTATCATTTCAGCAACTTATAAAAAAGTGGATTTTATCAACATACCTCATTGTCTGTCTGGGGAGAGACGCTCTCTAGCAGGTCAAGTCCTTTCATTGCCACCATTCTCTTCTCTCTTTTGGTAGCTTTAGGGCCTGCTGGGTTTGGACGCTTATAGTTTTCCTTAAGAGATATCAGGACTGGTCCTGTGTAACAGATTGTATTAGGGATTTGTAGTGAATTGTAATTCACAAGGAACAGTGCGGCTGTTTACCTCTGTTGATCCCACTGAGCCACTCTTCAGCAGTGAGAGCCGGCTCTGTACCTGTTGTCATCGGGTAGATATCCTCCTGGAATTTCTCTGCCTGCAACAGTAAATGAATGTCATCTGTCTCAGTGGCATCACTAACTGAGCTGGCATAAGCAGACTATCTGAAAAGCCTGAAGCCCTGATGTGGAAAAACACTGTTGATTCCAGAGTGGTGTAAACTCACTCTGCGTGGCACTATCATTGAGATGGGCTCCACTAGACCTTTCAGAGTCACCAGCTTGTAGAAACGGAACACTTCACACTCTCCCACGTCCAGTCCCCGCTTTGGCATCACACCTGTGAAGGTTGAAAAACAATATTAAACGTTGAACTGTTACTCACTCGCATTCATTCATTTTCTGTTACTTAATCCTTGCTAGGGTCATGGGCACCTAGAGCCTATCCTGAGGCCTACGGGTAAAAGACATGGTCTCACCCTGGGTCAGGTGCCAGTCCATCACAGGGCACACATCTACAGTCAATATAGAATCCCCAGGTCACCTAACACACATGTCTTTGGATTGTGGGACTGTAAATCTCAGAGGAAACCCACACCACCACAAGGAGAACATGCAAACTCGACACATACAAGGATTGGATTTAAATTCCCAACACTGGAGGTGTGAGGCAACAGTCTTACTCACTGGCACTTTTTTTCTTTTAAATGAACCTCTTTGTACTGCATGCTAGTCAATAGAGCCTGCAACCTTTCCTATGATCATCTCCATGCTGAAATAAGTAATAACCAATGCCGTGCTTTTCTAAGCTGTTTTTCTTTAACTGCAAGGGGAATGTCAGAACAAGGCTTTCTGTACTCTTTGTACAGCAAGGCTATCTAAACTGTGTGCTTGCTATTTGACTTGCCAAGTCCTTTTTGCGGAGCCGGTGAGCTGAATTCCATTAGATACTGCAGGTAGGGCTTCTCTGGACTGACCTCATAGTATCTGATATTGCCGTCTCCCTGTGAACCACAGGAGAAAAAGTCAAATAACCCTTATCTGCATTTCCAGACATTTCACTTCAAAGCCTCTTGCCCGAAAGAAATACTGCTGCTACTGATTAATACAAATGAACTTTGCTTTTTACCTCAGTGACTATGCAGCACATCTGGATATCATGATTACACTGTTTAATGACAAACCAGCGCTTGCCTTGCCTGCCAGGTACAGCATGTGTGTGTCTGCATCATAAAACGGAAAGAGGAGTCCAGACAGGCCATCTATCTCTTCCTCTGTGATTGGCGCAGACAAGTCCTCCTGTGAAGGAGCACACGCTCATGTGCACACTCATAATCTCTGACCTCATTACAGCTCATTACATGCTATATGAGAAATTATTTACCTCATGATGCAATATAGACAATGAAAGAAACGCATACATTTAGAAAAATAAGCCTGAGATTTGAGTGTATACTTTATTTAATATCCATTTCATTGGCAACCTTCCAAACAGTGCTTCATGATGTATCAGTGCACTTTTACAGCACTATAAGACACTGAATTTACCAGAGAATAAATGTTTTGTGGATACACTGGCAGTACACACACATTTTAAACTGACCTGATCCCACAGTGCGATCTGCCTGGTGTTCCACTGTGACACTCCAGTCGTTAGCACACATTTCATGTTGCCTAGAAACACCACCCTGCCGACTCTGTGTCTCTTACAGTCTGTTTCCTATACAGAGAGAGAGAGCAAGAGAGCGAGAGAAAGTGAAAGGCAGAGAAAGAGAGAGAGAGAGAGAGAGAGAGAGAGAGACTTTTTTGACTTTTACATTCCTTTATTCACATACCTCCGACATTTAAGTTACACAGCAGTCATTATTTACTTAACTCAATTGTCATATAAATAGTAAAAGTAAATAAATAAATAAAATAATAGATGAAAAATAAATATTTAGGGTAAAACATGACAGTGAATGATTATAGTACAGACTTTTCATGAGTCTAGTTCTGATAAAAATCTCAGTTCCCCCCAATAACAAAACACTGAACTCCTTCACAGCACCACACATCTTCAAACCTGACCAGGTCCTCCACACTCCTGTAAAAGTTCAAATCAATCAGGATCCTGGACTTAACCAGTCTGCAGAGGATCTGTGTTGTGTCACAGTCTGTGTTTTGTGTAATTTTGGAGAGTGAGAGAGAGAAAGAGAGACACAGAGAGAGAGAGAGAGAGAGAGAGAGAGAGAGAGAGAGAGAGTAACCTCCTGAGACCCTACGTCCTCATATGCGGACATTACGTTTTGGCTTCCCTGCTCCATAATATGCTATTTTGCTTAACTTAGACCTGATGTACTTATTCAGGGACATTTGTTCTGCCATCTAGTG
>JBBPDH010193880.1:0-16123 GCA_037974565.1 Clupeocharax schoutedeni | reverse complement strand
TAAATAAAAAACACAAAAAGCAAAGTTCCTGACATCTTGTCGACTTCTTTCTACCGCTCGCTACAGTGGTGTCAGCAGAGAGAGAAGTCGACATGCAGGGAGTGCAAGCCCTTGAAAGGGAAATCGACGCCCTGATAGAAAAGGCACAGCGGATCCTGGCCCGGCCGGACGGTGCCAGTGCCGGACAGATTATGGTGGACCGTTATCGCACGCCAATGTGAACCAGGGCTGGAGAGTGTGGCGAGGAAGTGGCGACAGTGCCGATCCCGCGGACTCCCGGAATGTTGTAAAACTGCCGCGGTTCAACGGGACGGTGCCCCTGGAGCCATACCTGGCACAAGTGGAACTGGCAGCAAACTATAATGGCTGGGGAGCACATGAGGCGGCAGTGCACCTCACCATGGCCCTGGAGGGAGAGGCCCTGAAGGTCCTACTGGACCGGCCAAGAGAGGAATGCTGGGAGTACGAACAGCTTGTGGTGGTGCTGACGCAGAGGTTCAGCCGGTCCGTACGAGAGGAGGCGGCGAGAACACAGCTCAGTGAGCAATGCTGACGATCCGGCGAAACGTGGGCCGCACTTGCTGGAGACTTACAAGAGCTCCTTCAGCAGCACGTGCGCATCGCCACACCCACCTCTCTGAGAGCGGCGTTAACCGAGACCGTGCGCTTGGAGGCCGTGCTGGGGAACACCTTCAAGCCCCTCCCACACCAGAGAGTGGCAGCCGGAGAGGCGGAGGAAGAGGAAGCCCCGAAGCAGAGCGCAGCGATCAGCGCAGAAAAGGGTGCCCTGGAGCCGCCGCAACCTCCGTGGACAAGGGAACGCTACTGCTGCGGGCACACGAGGCACATAGCAAGACACTGTCCCAAAGCAGCGGCTCGCAGAGGCCAGCAACAGCCGGAGGGAAACGCCAGCGGACAGTGCAACACACCGCCTGCTTCCCGCCAAAGCCCTCTTAAGTGAGATGGCCCGCGAGTGGGGCGACTGGGGGACAGCCAGGGTCTCTGCGTGACCTGCCAGATAGAGGGGGTCCGCTGTAGGGCACTGGTGGACACTCCTACCCACTACCCAGAATAGACGATGCACTAGACTGTATAGCGGGCTCTTGTTGATTTACCTCGCTAAGCAGCGGTTACTGGCCATCGTGAACCCAAAACGGCGTTCACGATAGGGCACGGCCTATGGCACTTTAGAGTCATGCCGTTCAGGCTCTGTAACAGCCCAGCGACCTTCGTGAGGCTCATGGAGAGAGTACTGAAACAAATACCACGCACCAAATGCGTGGTCTATTTGGACGACCTACTGGTGCACGCCAAAACATTTGAAGGGGGCTGTGCATAACATTAAGGAAGTACTTGGCACCATCCGAACCGCTGGGCTGCGGCTGAACCCGCAGAAATGCACGCTGTTCCAGAGAAAGGTGGAATTTCTTGGGCATATAGTCAGTGCAGAGGGAGTGGCCACGGACCCAGGGAAGGTCGCGGCAGTACAGAACTGGCCGCCGGCGTGTAGTGTACGGGAGGTGCAGGGCTTCTTGGGGCTAGCGTCATACTATCGCCAGTTCGTGCGTGATTTGCCACGGTGGCATAGCCCCTACATTGCCTGACAGAAAAGGGAGGGACGTTTCGTTGGTCGGACGAATGTGACAGGGCGTACTTGCGGCTGCAGGAGTCATTGGGGAAGGCCCCTGTGCTGATGAGCCCGGACCTATCCAAACCCTTTGTGTTGGACACAGATGCGAGCGATGGGGGGATCGTGGGTGGTGGTGGCGTAATGGGTAGGATACTTGCCTCTAGACCAAAAGGTCATGGGTTCGAATCCTACCTTCAGCACCACCACTGGGTCCCTGAGCAAGGCCCTTAACCCCAAGTTGTTCCAGGGAGAGACTGCCCCCTGTAGGTAGGGATTGGAAGTCGCTTTGGATAAAAGTGTCTGATAAATGCTGTAAATGTAAATGTAAATGGATCGGCGCCATGCTCTCTCAGGTAACGGAGATGGGAGAGCGGGTCGTGGCTTATTATAGCCGAGCGTTGAGCCGACCTGAGTGCAAATATTGTGTCACGCGTCACGAACTCCTCGGCGTAGTGCAGAGCTTGCAGCACTTCAGGCCATACCTTGAGGGACAGCGATTCGTGCTCCGGACGGACCACGCATCTCTGACGTGGTTACTGGGTTTTAAGAACCCCGAGGGGCAACTTGCGCGGTGGCTCAAAGCCCTACAATGGTACAATTTCGACGCACAACACCGGCCCGGTAGACAGCACGGCAATGCGGACGCGCTGTTGCGTCTGCCGTGTGAGGTAGAGGTGTGCGGGCACTGCAGGCATGCCGAGGAAAAAGAACGCGTGGGCGAGCACAGTGTAGCGGCCACTGACAACTTGGCGGCCGAGTTAGACCTCGTTAGGCTGCGACAGGAACAGGAGAACGACCCGACCCTCCAGAAGGTGCGGGACTGGATCGAGCAGGTGCGCCGGCCCGCGTGGGAGGAGATAACCGCGGCTGACACAGAATTAAAAGCGTATGGGTCTCAGTAGGAGTTGCTGGCGCTTAAACAGGGGCTGTGCTACCATGGTTGCCGATATCCGGACTGGCAGCGCGTGTGGTGGCAGCTGCTGGTGCCCCGTGGGTTGCAAGAGGAGGTCCTGCTTATGGTCCACGGTGCACCAGGAATGGGCCATTTCGGGGTCTCCAAAACCCTAGCCTGGCCTGGGTGCAGGCATGATGTGGAGCTATTTGTGCACTGCTGCGATGCCTGCACCGCAAAAAAGGGGCCAGGTGGGCAGTCACAAGGTGAGCGGGTGAACAAGGTGGTATACCGGGTGTGCTTGGAGGGCCGGAGAAAAGCGATGGTGGTGCACCGTGATCGCTTGGCACTCTGGCGAGCCGGACAATCGGGCGGTCAGTTCGCCCGGTCCGAGTAGACAGGGAGAGACTGAGGTGAGTGGCATGGAGACTAGTTTGGTGCCTACAGGCACGCCACGCGTGCCTCGAAGACGTAACCTGCCAGCTTGTTTGCGGGACTGTGTGCTGGATTCATGGGGTAGCCGAGGACGGCGAACCCCCGTCTGAGGGGGCTGTGTAACAAACTCGCGGTCAGGACTGGCTCGGTTGGGTCCTTAGGAGTTTAAAAGGGTGTCAAAGGACACGGTCAGTAGCGTGGGAACTATGGGAGGGGGGTAGTGTCTGCACCTGACAATGTTGCCTTTTCTGACGGGAACTGCGTGTTAGGAGGAGGGGTAAGTGGGTGAATCTCTCTGTTGGAGAGGAGACAGTAGGGAGTGAGGTTGTGTGGTTGTTGTGTTGTGCTTATAAATAAAAAACCCAAAAAGCAAAGTTCCTGGCATCCTGTCGACTTCTTTCGACCCCTCGCTACAATATAATAAAAACAATGCATTTCATGTTATTTGTGCAGAAATGGAAGTGATACGTTTTTTGAGTGTGTGGCTTGATGAGAGGTTATAGACACTTACATCAGTGAAACGTGGCTTCTTGTCCTGACCATTGGGGAGGAACTCTGCATTCTCAGACAAGTTCCCCTCAGCATCACCATATCTGTTCAAAACAATGCGTTTCATTCATTCCATACGACTGACAACAGATTAAATTCAATGAATGCATTTTACAAAATAATGTTACTTTAAAGCTACTTTAAAAGCTTTAAAATACCTGCTAGTTTGAGTACCATTTCTTAGTGTTAACAAAGGGGAGAGGTCAATCATCCAATACAGGTGCAAAAACAAGGCAAACATGCACTTAGACAACAAACTCTCCATTGCAGGAATTCTGACTACTAGCTTAATTACTCATTTAATACACTGTAAACCAATGTAAGAAATCAGTATGTTTTTGCAAAAACATCATATAATCCAGTTTAGAAATCATATATTGCATGATGGTAAAGTCTTACAGAAGACACACCACATATGGGCAGATATTGGGTGGCATGTATTTCCATGCAGGTAGTTTACTATAGGACAATTAAATAAGTCAATCAGGTCTTAAATAGCAACACATTTTACAAAATAACATTGCATTTTAAATCCTTCAAATCAAATGGTATACCTAGATCTTTTCAATATTTCTTATACCCTGACAATCACAAGTTAAACAATATACTGCAATCATCAGTAAATTACAACATGCTTACTGCTCTTCCTCCATCAACGTCTTCATTGGTAAATTCATGTCGCCTCTGAAGTCAGGACCCTTTCCATTGGCAAGGATGCTCATCTCTGATTGGTCAGGCTCCATGTAGTTGTCAATCAATGGGCAGTGGTTCTATAGATGAAAGCGTCTGTCACGTCTGTGGAACAGAGAACTCTTTGAGAATAAACATTTGCATCTATATGCATAACAGCCTGGTCAAAGGTTATAATTAGTAATTTTTTTTTTTTTTTGGCACCGCTGATACTTTTCTGTCTGTTCCATCCTTACAGATGTCAGAAAAAATTAATAACCATGACATATCGAAGTTTAGTGATATAATATTATTCCTATCATAAATTTATATGGGACATGTTAGGACAGAAATTTCCTACTATTTGTTGTCCCTACCTCCGGTCTCAATGCTGAGTCATCAAGCAGTGAGAACCAGCAGTCAGCCTGAGATGCATTCAGAGGTTATTAGAGATGTTGGAGGGATAATCTTACATGTATTTATACACTGTAAATTTAAAACCACTCAGGGTGGCATGACAGTCGCGGGCCAGGCCGTTCTGTTGGCACAGACCGAAGGTTACTCCACGGTCAGGGCGGGTTTTTAGCTATAGCGGTCAACTGAGGTTAAGTTTCGCTGCTCAACAGAAATAATAAACCTCTGCCCGAGTGTCCAAGCTCCGGACCAGGTCTGCATGCACACATGAAAATAAGGATGCCTGGGTCAACACATCTGAACATGTGCTAATGTGGACTGATAGGTCGCTGCACATGAGCGAGTGCCATTGCTCCCATGGGAACATTCAAGTCATTTCTACTCACTGATCTTCACTCTCTTCAGTTTAAGAACAAGCAGACTGTACATTTTATGCTCATGTTGCATATTGGCCTGGGAATTATTTGAGGTTGAACCTTAAACATCTGTACTGAGATGGGCTGTAACTGAGACACGGTATCAAACTGCAATTACCGGCTAACTGGAGGTTTTAAATCCACAAATGTTATGTTATATTCTCATACACCCAGGGCAGCTGGAGGACTAGTAGTTAGGGAGTTGAACTGGGTGAGATCGCAGGGTGATTGTTCGAAACTGCCAGTGACACCGCTGCAGTACTGTTGAACAAGGTACCATCCCCACACACTGTCCCCCTGGGTGTTGTGTTCCTGGCTGTCCGCTGCTTCACTTGGTGAATAGGTTGAATATTGATACATATGCAGATCAGTGCCATTGGCAGAAGCACCTGTGTAGGTGACAGTGGGATGGCCAAACTAGCAGAGGAAGTTTCAATTCAATGCAACACAGGACTGATGGTGTGGAAATTTCACCATGGTCCTCCTCCCATATCTCAGTTATTTTATATGAAATCTGGAAACAGGTTCTAATACACAAATTCTCCTAATATAGAATATACTAAAGAAATATCTCAGATCAGGTATTTCGGTTACAATTCAGCTGCACACACATGGAGTCTCCACAGAAAAGCATTGACTATTAAGATAGGGTGCTTTGGTAGGCAATGACTAGATGGGTACAAAGACCCCAGCATTGGGCTGTGGAGCAGTGGAATGGGTTTCGTTATGGGTTTGAGAATATAAGAATGTCTGATCATTACTTTGTTCAGGTTACTACCAAAATTCATCCGAATTCCTGAAGCCAACTACAGTAAAAACACAAATGAGTCGTCAGCTAGGTGGTAACCTGGCACCACAGAAAATCTAAAGTAGTCTTTCATTAGCAGGCATGTAAATGTGGTATTCCGGACATAGACGCCAACAGTGAAAGACAACAGGTTTCATAAGAAGCACTAAACCCGGCTGAGAAACAAGATTATTATAAATAAACACCTCACAGGTGGGCTGATGAGAAATACTACTTTGCTCTCGGCAGTGCTCTGTGACTGATTTCCTTCAGTGTATTACTTTAGAACCATCCATGCAGAGGTTCATCCAAACCCCCATAAACAAAACCACACACATGTCTGGCATAGTGAGAACAACCTGAAGTTAAAGGGTCTCATACCAAAACATAGCGCCTCATAGACTGACATCAGAGAATGAAGGACTTCTGCCAAAAACACTATAGTTTAGTTACTCAGCACCCCTATTAAACCAAGCTGGCCAAAGAAGCAATGGCTCTTTACAATCTCCATCACGCTGAAAATGAACCCTCTCAAAAATGTGGATGTGATTCAGCTGGAGTGAAAAAAGCAAAAGGTATCCAGTGGGTCACCATTGAAAGCTTTCTGCTGGAGGGCACCTCAAACATACAAGAAATAAGACATTATTTTAAGACAGACATAAACCACATCATTAAATTATGAGTGATGTGTACAGAACGCATATTTGTTTGTTTGGCTGAAAACCTTTTTATTTAAATTTTTTAAAAAAAGGCTTTTTAATGACTGACAGACAAGAACCTCTATTACTCTCCCTCTGACAGACACAGTTAAATTGCTGAAGCATTGAAACACAAGTCAAGTGGCTAAGCAAGCTATGTCCTCTGCAAATGCTACCCTCATCAAGTATATCAGGGTTAAGACAAATGGTTGAACAGAATTTGGTCTGAAGACAAGAAGGCATTTAAGTCAGTAAAGTAGCGCTTTAATTTCAAATCTGGAACGTTGAACTGTGTCAAATTCGTCTCCAAATTTTGATGCAATGCTCTCACAGTTGGTTTTTCCTAAACCTCAATCACAAACAGCAACAGGGATCCCCCGAGACAAGGGATGCTCTGATTGTGAACTGTGGCACGAATCACATGCCTAAACATTACTACAGACCAACATTTCAATTCAATTTTATTTATATAGCGCTTTTAACAATGGTCATTGTAACAAAGCAGCTTTAAAAAATGAAATAAATGTGTGTGTATGAATGTGTGGGAATGAAATGCCTCTGATGAGCAAGCCAAGAGTGACGGTGACAGTGGCAAGGAAAAACACCTGTGGCAACAGTATTCTCCAGTGGCAGTGATCTCCCTCAGCAGGATATTGCATTGTTTCCTACTACTGCAAACATTGAGGAACGTGGCGAAAACTTTAAAAACTTCACCTGGTCTCCACATTCTCCAGATCTTCTGTGCTGGGCAAACTAGTCCGGTCCATGGAGGCACCACCTCACAACTTACATTATTAAAGGATCTGCAGCTAAGGCCTTGATGCAAATACCACAGCTCACCTTCAGAAGATTTGTGGAGTTCAGTATTAACCAGCAAGTTTTGATATTATGATCTATTCTACCTATAACAAATTTAGCTTCAGCCAATCACATCTTGCAAAGTTTAAAGAACCTCAACATTATATTATCAGTTAAGGTCACAAAAAAGTGTAGAAAATGACAATCTGCAGTTTATTACAACTAAACATAATCAAGCGCAGTCTGGTTTCCCAGAAACGACATTACACACCAATATTATTAAACACCTAACTTTTCCATTTTGGAAAAACAGACGCAGATTAGAAAAATTGCACACATGGCATCTATAGGCATGTCTTGTCTTTGTAACTTAAGCTACTGCTGTTATGTGGAAACATATTAAAAATAGCCAACAACAATTCCACAGGTAATCTGACCTGACACTCCACAGTAAACAAACACACGTCACATGGCGAGGTCAGGTCCAGGGTTCTGGAATCAAAATAAACAAGTCTGGAAGTAAAGTGATGTTTGCTCAACCACACTGCCTCAAACTGGTCCCGCACCTGAATCTTTGTCACCAAACCGGATGTGTCCGCTGCCCCTACCTATCAGACATGGTTCAGTGACTCCTCAGTTCCCGGGACTCTCGTGAACTGTGATCTCGGGTGAGCGCCACTGTTTACATACAGGGCAGAGTCTGAGGCAACCACAGCTCCAGACATGCGGTCATAAGCGGACATATCACATGTCCCTGTGTCACATAACCCCAGTATCCATATGTGTTATCACTAAACACATATAATAATGAAATAAACCCATTTACGAGGAATTATCAGATGAAATGACTGAATTGTAGATTCAGTGATGTTCAAAATTGCCTTGAAAACCTGTGTTTTGATGACGAACAATTCTTTAATCAAAATGAACAAATAACCCCTTTCATTCGTGTCATAGACCCGAATCCTTATGGTCACTTTAATACACGTGTCCTGTCTAAACAGAGATTTCCCATTCTCCTCCTAACCTCTGACCCCAGATGCCTACCAGAGACTCACGGCCAACAAAAAGAGTTGCAGATGACAAGCACTGACCATCTGCTGCTACTTCACAACAAGGGTAGAAGTCTAGCACTCCTAAAGAATCATTCTGACATCTTAGGTTAACTTAAGTGAGTTTTTTGGGTCAAATTTACTACATAATTCAATTACTGGGATGTAAAGAGTGGTTTGATGTGAGATGTTTTAGATAAACTAACTGACTTTTATTTACAGTGGTGGAGATAAGAGCCACAGATCACATTTAAAAACAACCAATGTTGACCAAATGCTGACACATTTGTGTCCCACCCATTGCTACTGCCCACCTTTCTAGATAAAGAAAGAAAGGAAATAGATACAAGTTTAAAGCTTGAATATAAAAGGAAATTCAAGTGGGATATCAATTCATCAAAGCTGGTAAATCAATCCAAGCTGCGGCTGCAAAAGCATAACAGTCTTTCTGCTTTAGCTGAGACTGAAGAACAGTCAAAAGTGATCAACCATAAGATTTTAGAGGAGTGTAAAGCTCCCATCGGGGCTAGGCGTGCTAGGCTTTATCTCAGGGCACAATGCATTATACAAATTAGCATTACAATAATTTACATAATACAATGATTCAGACAAAAATAAAGAAAAGCAGTAATTACTTTCTGTTGTGTAAAATGAGAAACATTTCTCCCATCATCACTAGTAAATCTTCACGTCTTCTGCTTTTTATGTATAATTAAACGTAAGCTTTGAATTTATCTCTCCACTATGAGTGCATTTAAAACACATTTCTAATCCAGACAATGCCTCAGGCATCAGATTCACCACCACTATGAACAATTCTGATTTTCACACATTAAATCCTTCATTTACTTCATTTATGTCTGAACCATGAGATGAACCTGGAACTGGAACTTCTATAAGAGGATGTCTGAATCTTATTTATATATGTGTATTAAACATAGTACATATTGGGATTACAATTAGGACATAATGCTTAATTCTGCTAAAATTTTCTATTTATTGCACTGTCCCAGAGTTACATTCGCCTTTATATTGTACATGTACAACTACATATATGACATTTAAACCTCTTGCATCTTACAGTATAGTCGTATAGTGCAGCCATTCTCCATATAACATTTACATTTCTTCATCACTTCCACATTAAAGTCATGAATCTAGAAAAGGCAACCCAGTGCTTTGATGGTCCCCCATCCATAACAAAACCAGTTTAATGGGTGTTCGCGATGGGGCTTGCGGGTTTTGCATTAGAATACAGCACACTGGTGGCCAATTGCCCATCCAAAACCATTGTAATCCCTTCTTTCCCCACGTGTTGCCAGATCTTGGGAAAAACCCACTACTGTACAATCCAGTATTAAACTCTACTTGTGATTTAACGGCTTCTGTTTAAAAAAGGTTTTCTTAAGTGACAGCCTGTCCATGCCAGAGGCTTAAAGAGTTTTTCAACCTATATACACAAGAGACAAAGAAACAAAGGGCAAAAGTGATAGGTTGTACGAGGAGGAGTTCATTGTTCAAGGGAGGAGAACATACAAAAAGCCCTGCAATTTGGACAGCAGTAATAATAACAATACTTAATACCAATCTATAATAATGACATTAACCATTAACCAAGCTGAATAATGCATTGTTTTCGAATTTTCCGTTCCACCTTAAATGGTGCATCAAGCGCCACAATGTAACTGATGCACCATTTAAGGTGGAACGGAAAATTCTAACAAGAATCCAATTTAAGACAAAGTTTAAGACAAGAAAAGTGCTGGAGGTGGGTCTAAGTCCACTCAGACAAAGAACTGTGATATAATATTAAAGATGCATATCATAGCAAGGTCTGTAATACTGCGTCCCATTGACAGCCCACAGTAAAACTCACCAGTCCACAGAGAGGTACAAACTCACTCCTGGGTTCCAGTAATGTTCTGGTAATGTTCCTGTATGACCACTGAGCTCTGAGGAGACCAAGATCTTCAGTGCTTTGGTGGTCTTCTCGTCGGTAAGGTCGTTGCAGCTCTCGCTCCCCCACTGGCTCTTTCTCTTTCACAGTGGTTATAATGTTGTGCGTGCTCCATAGTAGTGGAGGGGGAGGGGGGTGTATATATCCAACCGGGGGTGGGGGCTCCATTGGAGGTGTCCACCCCAATTACCATATTGCATAATGAGGCGCAATGACTAACTCACATGTACTCAGAAATACGATGTATATTTTACTTTAATAACTTTATTTTATTCATTGGTCAGTTTAAACTGCTGTTTTTCAACTTAAAGTGGATTGCTTATTTCAGGGCTACTGATAGGTAACAAATGGTCTTTATTTACAATCCAAATCCACCTGCGAACCGCTGAGATTCTAGACGTAATACAGATGTCCATATTTATGTATACACAATATTGACAAAAGTTTTGTGACCCCTGACCATTACACCAACCGGGACTTTAATTGCATTGCATTCAGAAACTTTAATATGTAGTTTCTGTGGAAATGTGTGTTCATTCATTCGGTAGAGCATTTATGATTTCCAGCAAAGATGACGGAAGACCTGGTTCCAGTCTCAGTCTCAGTTCACTGTAAAAATCAGGCTCTGTTTGGGTCAGACAAGTTCTTCCAATCCGGTCTTTATGGAGCTCGCTTTGTGCACTGGGACACAGTCATACTGGAGTAGAAAAGGTTCTTCCCCAAAGTTGGAAGCATGGCGTTGTCTTGGTTTGCTGAAGCATTAAGATTGCTCTTCACTGGAAGGGGCCAACTGACTGTATCCCAATACTTTTGTCCATATTGTGTATGTTCTGTGGGGGACTATTTTGCCTCACAACACCACTACCAATTAGAATCAGATTCAGAAATCTATTGATCCTGTAGATTGTTACAACTGCACACACTAAAATCTAAAATATAAAGTCTAAACTAAAATTCATACACAACTTCTATATAAAATACTCAATGTTACATACACAAAATCTTAGATAAACAAACAACACAAGCAGTGGTTTGGGATGGTTTGGGTTTCTACACATTATTGCACATAATACAGATAAAAGTAGATAAATAGTATTGACATAAGTAGTGATAATAATAAGATAAAAACAGTCTTTCTACTGTGCATTAAAACTGTTTAGGACATAGACCTCAGCCATCAGGCAGCATATTCATAATACTTCATAAGCTTTTTTATAATTTCATTACAGGGTAATAAAACAAATCAACAACCATATAATAACTATTACTAATACCTCAGAAAGATACTTTCTCCTGCACAGAAAGTTACTATAGTACTATATACTATATATTGATTTTTTGATTGGATATCTGGTTCCTATCGCGCCACTGTGAACTGTTTGGACTTGGTATTGTATCTAAAATGCAAGGGAGAAAAAGATAGATATATAAACAAACAAACAAACAGACAGACAGACAGACAGACAGACAGACAGACAGACAGACTGACTGACAGACAGACAGACAGATTTATAGGCCAGTCAACCACCGAATATGATTAAATTAATCCCAGACATGATTGTGTTGGCTCTCTGACAAAGACAGGGAACGGACATCGGTGTTTGTTGACTGTTCGGGTTTAGACACAGGATTTATGGCCTATTAAAAGATCAGCCATAGAAGATATTGATTTAGAAATGGAAATTTGTTGCAGTCAAATCTGATTGTTGAACTAAACAGAAAAGTTCTTTTTAAGTCCTGTTGGTTGCTGAGAACAGAGACAATATGCTGTGCAGTATTAGAAAAGTCCAGAGTTGCACATTAGCAGTTTACTTGCAGAGCCAGGTATGTTGGCTGCTGTTGTTTTCAGATAGTTTAAGCTGCTGTAGGGATGCAGAATTTGTGTTTAACGGACTCAAGCATGGTATCATGTCTAGGGGTGTGTTTGTATTGCATGTCCTTCATAACTGAACCAATCTAGTTATTTATCTCTAATTATTTATTCATTGCTGACAGCCATAATATTTGCATTTTTGCACATCTTATTCATTCAAACTGGTATCTTAACTGCTCCTGTCGATTACACTGTGTGCAATATTGTACTTGTGTTTCCTTGTTCTCTCTCTCTGTCTCTTGCTCTCTTTGCACTTTGTGTATTCTGGTCCTGTCTGCACATATGTAGTCTTGTGTTGTTTCTATTTCATTTCACTGCATACTGAGCATATGACTGAAATGACAATTCATCTACTTGACTTGATTTGACCGGACTTATAACCCCTATTCATTAACCTCCAGAAATGTAGTGTACTAGCATTGGTCACACTTTCAGCCTAATTATTGTAAACACTATTTCACAATCAGGCTTGCTGATGTACAGTACTGTTCAAAAGTCCTGAGCCACCCCTCTTCTCTTTATATTTTGCTCTGAACCACCTTGTTAGTGCAAAAATACAATTTGCCTGTCAAACTCAACATCTGGGGGTGGAGGTTACTCAGTGGGTAGGATACTTGCCTCCAGACCAAGAGGTCATGGCCTACCTCCACCCACTCCATCCACTGGTTTTTCAACCAATGTGGACAATGTAGATGAGCAAAAATGACTTCAGTCTGACTTGTGACCTGACATGCGACTGCTTCAGTATAAAAATCAGATCTAAGATGTAAATATGACTTGCCCTTGAGAATGCCCAGCAAAATGGGCCAAACTGAAGCCGTTAATAGGGAGTTTGTCCCACCTCTGTTCTGTGCTGTGAATATCTGAGAGCACACAAGTCCAGAGGCAAGTATCCTAGTGATAAGATGCAGCATTTGTTTTTTATTCCAGTTCAGAGGTTATAAGTATACTGTGTCCTTTTGCACACTGTAAAATCTGGAGCCATGCCATCTTTGACTTTGATTAAGAGGGTTGTCTGGACACGTTTGGTTATATTGTGTATATATAGGTCTGGGACAAGTGTGCGCTAGGGTGCAAGCCACGTGCATGTGTGTGGAGGGGTGCTTATGCCATGATATGTCTTCTTCCCTCCAGCTGTCCTCATTCTATTTGTGCCAAGGAATGCTGACTGACTCTACCAGCCAGGCTGCTATTGCTTATCCACACATACACTAACTTGCATATAAGCACATGCAACTATTATGTCTAAGATGCATTGAGCCCTGTCAGTTTGTTAGTTATGGACGTCTTTGGCCTTAAAATTTCCTACACACATGTTGATAGTACAAAAATTGTGAGGATATTCTCTTGACTTGTGTAATACTGTATCTCAGTAATACTACACCAACACCTGAATGCAACCCTAACTGTAACTTCAGTAAAAAAAAAAAAGGCAGGTCTTTCTGCTACTTTAGTTTTTCCTGAAAAAGAAAGCATTCCCATCATTATGAGGGCATTTAGTTCTCACAAAAAGATAAATACACACAAACTCCACTGCCAGCATGGTAATTGGTTGCCATGCCAGCTCATTAGATTCCAGTTAGTTTCCAAGATGAGCTCCAGCTCCTCGCTCTCGTCCCTCCAGCACTCCTGAGAGCTTGAGCATTTATTTTTCCACTGCGGAGAATAATAACAACTGGACAGAGCTGTGCTAGTATCTGAGTGTGACAGTCACAGCAAGTGGTACATTCTCCTCCAGCTCAGTGCTCTGCTCGCTGCAATAATTGCTTCAATGAAACAGCACTGATCCAGCAACGGACCCGTCACTGCCTGCATGACCCCAGCCATGTTTACGCAGGAAGTTCTCTAACTCTAAGCGCAATAATGGAGCATTACAAGTAATTTAAAATGTCACAATACTTCAGGCTGCCACCAAAGATAATCAGTGATTCTATCTAAGGTCTTGCTATATTTTTTACACATTACATGTGTTTAGACAGAATATGTTTAGACAGAATATTGGCGTTAAGATAATTTCCATTGAAAATTTTCCAAAATGTATCCATAGTTCAGTGCTGGAGATTTAAACACAGGAGTCCTGGTGTCTAAAAGTGTAGCCTTTTTATTTACTATCCAAAACCTTTCTGACCTTTTATGTGTACGTTAATGATGGCAAAATAATACATCTGAGAGATAGTTCTTTGGATACTGTTTTAGGCCAAAACTTTGTGTCAAAACTATTGCAAATCCATCTTAGGAACCAGCCAGTGCATTCATCAACTCACAAGGTTAAAATTTTGGTGAGGGAGCTTTTAGACATCGTTTACTTTTAAAAAATTGTATTCCACAGTCGTTAATTAAACTCTTGGCTGTTTCAACTGTGCATTCCTGCATGTGCTGATATCCAGAAAAAAATATCTAAAACAGTCTTAGTAAAACCATGCTCAGAGTTGAGACTGAGTCTGTTATATGTTGTCACACAAACATTCTTATAAAAGTAGCAGATGAGACCAGGTTTGAAGTCATACTTAATTTAATATTGGGCACAACATGGAGAATTATTTTAAAAAGTTTGTTTTTTAAATTGATCACAGCGTTAAACTTATTAAACGTTAAAGAACCTCTTATTAGGTTTAAACTTTGCACAGTAAAGGCTCAACCCCTGTTTCTTCAAATGTTTTGTTGATTTTCTTAGTGAAAATATAACATTTTTCTGTTAATTTTGGAGCACAATTTCTATTAATTGAGTTTCAAATTTCACATTTTGATTTCCAATGGGTGGGACCTGTGAATAAAAGTGACATTCTAATCAGTGGGGCTTTGTCAGATGCCAGCAAAAAATGTTAATGCAAAATGGCACAGGCTCAGAGTTGTTGACAGTATGCTATTTTGTGCAAAGTCAATACATACAGAGCGATGATAAGCAGGATGGCCATTACTGAAATCTTTTTACGTGTTCAGTGTTTCCAGAGAACAGAACCAGCCAGCTCTGCTTAAAGTGCTTCAGCCAAATAACCTCAGACATGTGAATATTTCTAGAAAACATGAAATGAGACTAGATGAAAGCGTTCCACAACTTCACTTAAGAACAGAAAAGCTGGATATAAGATCCTACTGCTGCTCCTTTTCCTCCTAATGCTGAAGGGCTCTTCAAACACGTTCTACATGTCAGATCCAACCAAAGGACTTGACCAACAGCAGCACTACGATCACTGAACCCGCTGTTTCATGTCATCTGCTGAAATAAGCTGGTTACCATGGAGACTGTCACTCTAGGCCTTCTAGGAGCACTTGATACTTCACTGACTGTGACTCGCTGACTCAACACTTGAGAAATGTAGTTTTTAGTGGTTTCTACCAGATTATGTCATTCATCCATTTTTGGCAGAGCGAGCAATTTTATATATGATGCCCATATATTTATATATAATTTTTATATACATTTTTAACTAACATCAGTTCTTGTCATAAGTATCAAATATTTATTCATTTAGCTAGGCCAAAAAATGGATGAATGACAAAATCTGGTAGAAACCACTAAAATAGATAGAATGAATGAATGAATAACCTAAATTGATTAACAGTGATTAACAGTGTAAATAACAAGGAAATAAAAATGTAGTTTTCATGGGTTTCAATTGGCCAAATTGCCCACAAGGGAGTCAAGTGTTACAACTGGATGTATGTTACTGATATACATATATACATAAGTATTTGACCCCTCATGGATTTTGTTAGTTTGTCCAATCATAGAGAAATCTTTTTAATGGTAGGTTTATTTTAACAGTGACAGATAGCACATCAAAAGGGACATTGAAAAAAATAACTTTAAATAAAAAATAGAAACTGATTTGCATTTCATTGAGGGAAATAAGTATTTAAACCCTCTAACAAAAAACCACCAGATGTCGCCACTGGACTGGGTTCTGTCTTTGTTTCTATGTATCTCCACCTGAGTCTTGTTACACCTATGT
>JBBPDH010193870.1:0-16124 GCA_037974565.1 Clupeocharax schoutedeni | reverse complement strand
GTCCAGCTGTCTGTGTTCTGTTGTAATCAGTGTCTGTGTATTTAAGGTCTGGGTCTGTCTGTGTTCGGTGTCAGTTCTTCATCATTTGGAGTCGTCATCTGGTGTCTGTAGTCTGGTTTTTGCCCTTGTGGCTCTGGTGTTTGTTTTGAGCCCTCGTGCTCCCTTTTTGTTTGGTAATAAACTTCAGTGTGATGGAGTCCTGGTCCTCGGTGTGGTCCTTCCAGGTTAGCTCCCGGCCCTGGGGGATTAGCCCCTGGCGCCGTGACAAGTAGCCAGTGTTAATTACATCAGTGGAATTACTGACAAAAATTCTCAGGGTTTTTCATAATGTTGTCAGTAGTAAAAAACAAGATGAAAAATCCTTTCACTGACAAATGTACTGCTGATGAAATTGTGAGAAAACAAAAAGGACAGAATGATGCATTTTTTCTGACTTAGTTATATAGTATCATCACACACACACACACGTGGAATTAAAGTAGATGGCACACACTTCTCAGAAAGACTGATGCAGGTTTAGTGGTTTGCTTTATTTCCTAAATAGCTTTGCTTTAACATCACACACAAAGACTGCTTCTTTTAAGATGTGTCAAATTGAGTTTACCTTGCACAACAGCACAGCTTAGAGAACACATTCCATGTGTAGCAGGAGTTCAGCAATGGCTGAACTGTGGAGCTAAATTATGCTTGTCCATGCATTTAAGTTTTACATTTACAGCATTTGGCAGAGACAGGTGGGACCTACAGGGATGCTTTGTAGTCTATAAAGAAAACATATCCCTCGCACTAGTATATCCAGACTTAAATTAAGAGCTGCTAGCAAAGGATTTAAAGTTAGAATTCCATTCTAGAACCCTCTAAAATTAAACACATAAGACATTTTTTGTTGTATTTTTTAAAGTAGTTGTTACCATAGTTAATATCACATTTTAAAATGATTGTTCCTACATGGTTCTCTGCATTTTGGCTTTCCATCAAAACAATGTTTCAGTCACTGAAGACTGAGGAACAAAAGTACAAGAAGTGTAGATGGAGCACAAAATGTGTCTCAGTGAAACTACAACTTGCACTCACAGTGCTTCTGAGTAATGTCCAAGTTACTGGATGACTGGTGGCTTTCTGGTTTGGGCATTCCTGTAATCAGGTCATGGGTTTGAATCCCAGGACTAGCAGTGGCAACAGTGTGTGGGGACAGTACCTTGAGCAAGGTACCATCCCCACACATTGCTTCCTGGGTGCCCCATGTTGATGGCAGCCCACTGCTTCACTTGGTGAACGGGTTAAATGCAGACAAAGAAACTTAATACATTTTTTTGGTATTCTATGCATTAGAGAGTGCTCATTCTGTTGTGCATCATGGATTCCTTTACTTGCCTCCTTTTGTTTTTCTTGTTTGTCCCCGTTTGCCGTCGTTAATGTCTGAACCTTGCTTGCCTCAGCAGATCACTTTACCAGTACTGTCAACCTGGATCCAGATCAAAGACTTGCATCCTGCACTTGCATCTTGCTTTCTCGTCTCAGTCACCATTACACCTACACCTCACAGGTAGTGTGCAGGGCTATGCAGAGTCTGCATGACAAGCTGTAATCTTGTCAAATTCAGGTGCACTGCAGCTGCAGCACATCATATTTTTGCTGCACCTGCACTGAAATGTACATCTGGCCCTGAGGTTTGACAAAATGTGCTTTAATCAAATTACCTCCATAACAACACCTGGACTGCCATGTACTCTTTTCTGTGCATTTTTGAAAGAAATGCAAAAGCTCAGTTGCTGCACCCTTCATCAAAGCAGAGAATATTAGAGTATCATATTAAAGTTAAATATTTATTAATGTAACCACAGACAGATTAAAAACAATAAAAATAACTATGCCATTTCCTTTCTTTATATTTTAGATCATTTCGTTGTAATAAATTAAGGATATTTTTTAAAACAAATTGCGAGTGTACGTATTAAAATTGGACAAATGTGCACAATTATGAATGATTTATTATTAATTATTAACAATTCATAATTTTTGGCTAATGTAGTGTAACACATTTACTAGGCTAAAAAAATCTAAAAAATACCAAAACTATAATGGCACAGACTTTTAAGTCTATTAGAAATAAACACACAACGTTTTACTTTTCTTTTCATTAAAATACACTGTATACAATCATGTTGTATATGTTGTGTAAAAGTACTATTGATTTTTTCAATCTATGCATAAGCCTGTATGGTTAAGTATGTTTATGGCATCTTGTGCATTGATGTGGAATTTTTTAAAGGAGTTGTCATATAAGAATAACATTTTCGCTCACTTTGTTAATGTGTGAATATGCTTTGCAAATTGGTATGCATTTAAGCAGAGGCAGATCTTGGATCAGGGGCCACATTTCACACAGAGGGGTGTATATAATTATTTTTACCTGTTGACATTATCTTGTTGTACCTGAATGATTTCTGCTCTGCCGAACACAGGTTGGAGCTGCCCCGTTCTGACCCTGACTAGATTCACCTCGTCTGTCTGCTGCCCTCTCCCACCTCTCTCACCCCACTCTGAGCCAGTTTCACTGTCTGGAAGACTGGTCTTTTTGGCCAAATGTGCTGAATATCCATCTGCCCTCGTCATTTCATATTCTCAATCTCTGCCAAACATTACGGTTAACACATGCAAATTACCACGCATTTACTCCACAGATTAGCATTTGTGATATGCTGATTTAAAGATTCCACCACACATCTCAAATGGGAGTCAAATCACATATTTCCCCCCATACTTGGTACACTCTTGGGGTGTCAACAGTGATGATCAGTCACTATCTCTCCTTTTTCATACCCAAACATGACGCCTGCTAAGATGTTACTGAAATCTTCTTCCCAGACGACTACAGGCGCTGCTGTCATTATGCTAGGAAATGAGCACCGTCTGTTCCAATCAGTCACCACTTCCACTCTGCCGGATAGGGGATACCCTCATGCCTGTCCTTCTGTGGCATTGCAAGAGACTGCAGTTTTTTGTTGGTTGCCTTGGCTTCACTCTTTCTCCAGTGCGAACTCTCTAAAGAGCTGCACCTTCCCGTTTATCTCCTTGTATGGAATCAACATAGCATAATGTTATTATGTGAATATATAATCCAGAGAGCTTCCTTTACCACACATTCTAAAACTAGTGGTGTCTGGGATTGGGAGGGGCAACTGGTGGCCTAGTGGTTAGGGGATTGCACCAGTGATTAGAAGGTTGCGGGTTTGAATCCCAGGACTGCTAGTGGCACCACTTAGGTATTCTTGTTCAAGAGTACAGTACCCACACCCTATTCCCTGATTGGCTGTGCACTGCTTCACTTGGTGAATGGGTTAAATGCAGAGAAAGAATTCCACATTGTTCATGGTGTGTTTGCGTGTTACTATAAGGGGCCATTTTATTTTAAACAGAGTACAGAAGAAGCTGGACTGGTTTTTATCTCCATAGCTCTGCTGAGGTCAATATGCAACTCACTGTCTGGCACCTAGTATATGCACCCCAGCATTTAACTTCCATTAAATCTCATTCTGACAAAGTTTCCTTCTCCAATGTAAAGATTTCTTCAAAGTTAATATCTTCTTCATTCTCTTAGCATCCTTTGGGTACTACCATCAGAATCTCCCTGTATCTGTCTTTGGCTCCTCCACTGTCTTGGAAGCAGAGCACATCTTTCCTGTCTATCCTCTGATCTACCATGTGTCTAAAGCGAGATATTTAAAACTAGTCAAGTCTGTACCACTGAACAATAATATGCCAAAATGTGAGATATTCATGAGTTAAATTTAACTATTGTAAAAAAAAAAAGGTAATGAATAGCCAAGTCAGATTAAACCTCACAAAGCAGTCAGTCCAGGTGGGGTTCAAACTGATGAGTGTCAAAACCAATGATACAGTTTGGTAAAAAAAAAAAAAAAAAGGATTAGTGCAATTAAGTATTAAACATTCCTTTGTCCTCAAGCTCCAAAAATGCCAGTAGAGTGACACAATGCATTATTTATTTAATGTCATTTAAATCACATTACCAGCAACTCACTAATTAAGATAGAAAGGATCTCATACTCAAATAAATAACTGGGTGAAAGAATTAAAGATGGTTTTGGGTTTGAAATTGCTGAGACTGCAGGTTGCTTTAGTTTCTGTAGTGGGCTCCTCACTCCGTTTGCTTCTAATGAATAATCTACGAAGGCTGAGGGGAACTATGGTGACTCACAGTGAGGGAATTACACGACACAACAATGATTCACACGCAGGAAGTCTTCTGGCTCAGAGAGTAGAAGGAAAACACTCATGCACACATTCAATAGATGTCGAAAGTTAAAAGTTATTTTGCACAATGAACAAACAGTAACAGACAAGGAAGAAAAGTGGATTAAATATAACTAAAAGTGGATTAAATTAAATATAAACAGATTAAAACATCAAAGTTCAGATAAGCAGTAAGGCTCTGACAGGCACACACACAGTCCTTTCTTTATTCTTCCAACCTTCAACCTTTATCAGGAATACTTTCAAGTGCAATTCTATTATTTCACTGCGCATGCACTGTGCCAACCTCCTTCAGGCTCTATTAATCCTGTCCATACAAGAATGACTAGACACATATAACTGATCTATTACCTCTATGAGACGCTGCATGCACAATAATCAATGGGTGCTGCAATTTAATGGTTCAGCCTGGCATCAAGCAAGATAAGACCTTGGCCTACTTTGGTAGTGACACAAAACAAGGAACACTGAGACAGTTTTACAGGGTTCATATTGCGGAAAACTGAACTTTCTGCTTTTTTTAATTGCTAAAGTTTTACACATCGTTAAAGTTTCAAAACTCACTACCCCACACGGTCCATTTGTGGAAACTAAGCTGAAAAGACTGCAGCTTTTTAAATATATCACTACTGTGGCTGTTTTCACAATAAAAAACAATGGCACAATAAAACCAGCTTTTCTACACAGAAAAAAAAACCAAAACATCAAAAAACACTGTTATAAATATTGCTAGTGGTTTTGTCTTTCACAGTTAATATTTCCATCATTTATATGTATTATATTAATGTCACTGAAGAGAAACAAAATGTATTTATGGCTACTGTGGAAAGGGCTTAAAATGTCCTAGCTAGCATGAATAAAACCCACTCCCAAAAAGAAACATAAAGCATACATATAACTGAAGAACTTACCAAATATGGAGTAAACCACTCCTAATGCGATGTCAGCAGCAATGGGGATGCTGGAGTGGAAGGTGCTGTTGTCTATTGGCAACTGCATCTGAAACATACAGAACCAGTAATTATGAATATGTGAGTACGTGTGACACTTCAGTCGAGGCTATTATTAAAAAGGATCTCAGTCTCAAAATGAGTCTTGGAGCTTGGGATGCGGATTTTGTTTGTTTGTGTTTTTGCGTGTGTATGACCCGCAAGGGGACCAGACATTACTTAAAATATTCATCAGCATATTCAAGCTACTGTACTCCCTCTCGATCCCTTTCTCTTTCTCTCCCTCTCTATTTCTATCTCTAGCTCTCTCTCTCTCCCACACACGCACACACACACACAGACACACACACCCCAAATGTTTATGTGCAACATATATTTTGGTAGAATACTCCTACTTCAGTAAAAGGTATCAGTCAAGCAGCAAATCTGTTCAGATCATATGCATGATCTGTTCTTTCAGAGTTTTCCACAGAGAAGAATGGAGACTAGCTGCTTTGTTTGTACATGTTACTGTACATGATGCTGCGATGTTGACTAAAGCTCCATGCCCATTAGGGGTGTAGCAATGCAAAATGTGACCTTGTGGACTTATAATAATACATTGTGGAAAATAAGCATTCTATTATTTATGATATTTGATGCACCTCATAATGATTGTAATGCTCAATAGACATGTATGTAAAAATGTAATGCAAAAATGAGCATTTCAGAAATTATTATGCAGATTTGAAAACCAAAGTTGGCAAACTACTAGTGCCTATCAACATTACACTCCTCCTGTCTTGCACCTCTAGTCAGTAGATTATGACTCAAATCAACACAGCCATTTGAAATATCATGGGAATACTGAAGTTTGAACCCAGTATTGTGACTTAAATCAAAACTTGGACTGAGTTGGTCATAAGCCTAAAACCTGTAGCATTTCACCCTAAAAATCTGTGCTGTCAGAGAATAGCAGTTTTTGTGTGTTACTGTAATTTATTAAATGTTCAGCAATTGCCAATTGATTTCTATTATATGTGTTTAGAGTCCGTTTTGTCTTTGCACAGAGAAGCACGTTGAAAATACTCTGAATTGTAACTGTCAGGACAGGTGACATATAGCAGAGACCCGACTGTTCCTTTAATGCTTTGTCATGCTTTGGGATTTTGAGTCCCAGCCTTCCCAAACAAATGCTGGAGAGTCAGGGGAGAGGCTCTGTTAAGGCCAGGCCATTCATAGTACATTTGGCATTGGAATGAAGTGTGCTGCGTGTGCATACTTCAAAGAGAATCTGGGTGTTTTTTTCTGCTGATGTGGTCGAGTACATGGAGGGGTTCTGTGTGTGTAATGAAATTGCAATCTTAGTTCATTGGGCTGTTCTCCAAGAGTAAAAAGGCCACATTCGTGTCACCCCAGGCATTCAGCCAGTAATGTGTGTGTAATTTTACTCTCTTTCGTTCTCTCTCTGTATCTGCCGAAACCCCAGTACATCCAGCACATGCAACATACAGAAAGCATCTGATATCTAGACCTCTGAAGAAAAAACAGTGAAAAGGTTTCGTTTGCTGGTTGAGTTATACATTCTTTTGCTATAATAAAACTTAACCAGGTTAGCATTTGTGTGTGTGTGTGTGTGTGTGTGTGTGTATGTATAACTAACCTAACAAGAACTAGATTCAAGAGTCCAAACAGCATTCAAGTCAGATTTTTCTGTTTCTGTTATTTTTATTTTATTATTTTTCTGTTATTATCGCTGAAGGCACTGCCGGACCACCTACACAAATTATGCTCCCGCAGCCGTGGGCAGGCTTTACGTCTGATGCTGAAAGGCAGTCGTGCCCCTGGCGTTAGGTGTATTATTTAAACTGAAGATGATTTCATGTGCAGGGACGCTGTATCTTGAATACAACTCAAATTGAGACCACTTTAAAAACGTTCAGTTTCTCAGGTTTGATCTTTTATAAGTATTAAACTGAACAGCTTTGCCATAGTTTTAAAGAACCACTGACAATATTTCTCCAAATTTCCAAATAAAAACGTAATTTTAAAGGAAATGACAAAACATCAAGAGAAATGATACAGTTTTACAGAACGTAAACAAAATGGCATTAATTACCTTTGTCATATTTCTAGTGGTGTTTTGCCTCCGACTGGTTACATTGCAAGAGAAGAGTGTTGGTTACAGCAGTGTTTTTTATACTTTTCCTCATTAAATAATATGTAATTCAGGTGATCAGTAATCAGTACCTCATACAGCAGAATGAGGTGTTTGTGTAGGAAATGCATGGAATGGTTTTCATACTCATAGAGATTGTATTCAAAGTATCTAAAGAGTTGTAATTATGTGTTGGGTTTGGTATTATTTTTAAGCTTTTGTTTATGGTTCTTTCATGTTTGTCAGTTGTTTGCAAAGAAAAGTGGCAAGATTTAAACACCTTTAAAATTTTATATTCTAAAGATCGCAAACCAACTAAAAACAATTTTATTTGTACATTCTCTGAACGTGCATTACTTGGACACAACCTGTAATTACAAGTTTCCATGGGTTTGCATTAGTTTTAGTACAAACTAAAAACCCTATATGACAAAATTTAACACACATTTTGAAGAGCTGTACATTTTTGGCATCTATCATGACATCACATGCCATGCCATGTATCTGGTTTGTGCCATTTTACAATGGGATTATCTCAATTGGGCTGTTTGCACAGCCAAAGAAATGGCACTGGATCTGCTGCTTTGTTTGCTGATCAAAGCAGAAAAAAATACTGAGGATCCCCTGTTGGGCTACACACATACACATAACAGGTAACGTGACATTGTATCATTCTGTCTGAGCTGGAAGGGGTGCACACACACTCGACAGCATGTGCCTGAGGACGTGCGCACAATAACACACTCTCTTTGATGACTAAGAACGTGTAGAGGAGCTGCGTCAGCGGCACCACAGCCCGCACTGCCTGACGTGGCTGAGAGCCCTAATAAAGCAAAATATCTCCCTCACACAGTCACGTGCATGCCCACGCACACACACACACACACACACACACACACAAACATCACAAAGTAGTAACAGCAGTATATGAAAACACTCATCATCATCAAAAGTTGTATCTATTTTGTATCTATAAGTGTCAAGCACACACACACACACACACACACACACCCCAATTTTCAACATTCAAACACACGCACTCTTTTTTTATCTGCAAAAATCTTGTCTCTCCAAAACAATGATATTTTGTTCTGAATGAACTTCTATCCATTCCTGTACCTTATGATAATAATATATAATTATATATAATATATAAGTGCAGTTAAGTGCTGCAAATGAGATTCAGAGGTCAAGACAAGTTACTGTGTCTGTATAATAAGTCTGTGCACTACTACTACCTACACACTTTCTTGAGACAGTTCTGAAGAGTTTGGAATGGGCCTAAATGGGCAAGCAGCAAATTAGATTTCTCCTAAAATATATTTTTTTTAAATCTCAAAATAAAGGCACATCAAGACTTTGTCAAAACAATGCTGAAGAAGAAGCAACTCTGGTTTCATAAAGTGCTGGACATTTCTTTAAAGAACCATTTTTGTCAATAAAATATAAGTCTAAAGAGAGTATTTGTATAAAAGAATGTAAAAAAAAAATGTAACAGAAGAACCTCTCCTGAGAACAATTGAATGATATTTTGGTCCACAGCCCTGTAGATAGCTCTTTAAAAAATCTTGCTTGTAAGCAACATTTTGTTTTGTCCTCCACGTAATATAACCAAGTGTCAGAGAAGATCTTGCAGTAACATTAGGCATAAAAAAGCACATTTTCGGGAAAAAAACATTAAATGTAAATATGCTACTATAATGGCATACCATATTATGTTATTAACACACAGCAAAAACACAGCTAAACAATATTCAGACTAACGTGCCACTGCTTTCTGACGAGGAAGACAAGTCAAGCCAAAGTGTGCTGAACTCCTCTTAGACTGAGAATAAACTGATTAATCATTAGATGTGCACATGCATAAATAATCAGATGTAACATAAGCAGTTTCCTCCTGTTTTCTGATTCTGTTCATGCACACTGAACATTAATGAGAAATATAGTATTTATAAAGTGTATAAAGGGCGCTTTTAGCCGCTTAAAAACCTTTAGTTTTTTTTTTAAAAAAATCCTTATAATCCAAGCTGAAAAGGATGAAGATGCAAAATAATTTAAAGACAAACCAAAGTATGCTAAATTTATGTTAGACTAAGTATAAGCTGATTTATCATTAGAGGATGTGCACTTGCATAAATGTACATTTATGGCATTTATCAGACGCTTAAAAGTGACTTTCATTCTCTAACTACAGGGGGCAGTCTCCCTGGAGCTCAGGAACCCAATGGTGGTGCTTAAGGTAGGATTCCAACCCAAGACCTCTTGGTCTGGAGGCAAGTATCCTACCCACTGAGCTACCTCCATGGTGGTAACCTGTGGTTGTCAATCCGACCCAGAGTTTGTGTTCATATTTTGATCTAAGTGACTTTGACAAGGGCTTAAGACTCCAGGCTAGAACAGTTAAGTCAAAATCTCCATAAGAGCAGGTTTTGTGGGCTGTTCCTGGTGTGCAGTGGTTAATACTTAACAAGAGTGTTATAAGGACAGCTAGTAAAAGACCACTCGAGGCTCATTTATGCACACGCTAGCACATCTGGTACTGTAGCACAAAAAGAAAAATTATGGTTATGAATGAAAGGTGTCAAAACACAGTGCATCACAAACAGCAATCACTGAATGGCAGAACTGCAGAGTGCTCCTCATTCCTGCTGGATCACTATACACTCTACGAAATGAAGGTTCCATTAGGGGTCTTCAATGAAATTAAGGTTCTTTCTCTCTGTATATACAAGGGGCAGAGTCCAAGGTCTCAACCGTGTTCTCATTCATTTAATAAAAGAGGAGAGTCCCCAGCTACTGTCTGTCAAATTTATCACTAGAAAAAAGGTCTACCTCTCTCTGCTTCCCTGAGACATGCCCTCATAACTCAGCCTGTATGTGTTCATCAACTGCCCATCTTCATGACATGCATTCATATCAGAGAATTCAAATTCATCCTGCATGAGGTCACTTACAACTCTACGCATGATAATAAAGTAAGTGCTTGTTTTACGAGTGTGTGTGTGTGTGTGTAATTGTGTGTGCACACAAATCCTTCTTTAAGAGCTCTATTCGCTTCAACAATGATAAAGACACAACAGTACACTTCAGATGTTCTTCTTTAACAAGCAATAAAGATCTAATATCCTAATGCTGATGCTGCATATTAGTGTGTTTGTGTGTGTGTGTGTGTGGGTGTGTGCTCAAATTTCACATTTCATACCTAACAAAAACATTTCACCACATCCAGGTTTGATTCTAGAGTTCTCAAGTCCAAAAGGATGGTATATAATTACCATTTCAGACATAAACCTGAGGGGTTGGGAGGAATGATTTCAATAAGTATTCCAGAGGTGCTCGCCATCAAAGGACCAGTGTGGATAAAAAGGCAGAATGACCTTCAGGCTGAATTACATTCCGACCTAAAACAAAACCGTGCTTATGTGTAGATCATATCAATATTATTCTCATGTATAAATGCACTCAGTGCACACTATGATCTACACTCTTTGGACTGTACTTCATATGAAGGATTTTGACAGAGATGGATAGGTTTAAAAGTTTTAATTCTATCAAATCTTTTACGTCTACTTTTTCTTCTAGATGGACCAACCAGTCCCTCTGCTCATCAGCTCTCCTACTCACACAAACACCATCAACTGTCCCTGATATACATGCAACTCTTTCTGTCTGATTCCATTTTATTTTATTAAGGCAAGACTTCTAGATTTAACAACGTAAAACTACTATTAATTTGCATTTCTTTGAATGGAAACCAAAAAATATATAATATAGAAATAGAAATACTATAGACAGAATGAAGTTCACATGAGTATTGAAATAAATTGATTTAGAACACAAATAGCTGCAGTATTAGAATTAATTCAACCAAAATGGAATTCACTTCAGTACTGGAATGAATTCACTCATAATAGAACACACTTGTTTTATTTTAAAGACTTCTCTTAGAAGAGAATTCACTTCATTTAATAATTTCTTTACAACAGAATTCACTTCAGTATTAGACAAGATTTACGTACAATGGAATTCTCTTCTGTATTAAAATGAATATATTTACAAAGGAATTAATTTGGGTGTTATTATAAATTTTACCACTAAGAAAATAAATGTAATACAATTCACTTGAGTGCGAGAATCAATTTGTGGAGAATAGAATTCGTGGAGTATAGAAAAGTGTTAGAATGAAGTCTCCCAGAATATAATTTACTTTATTAGAATGAAACCAGAGTCAAAGCAGTTCATTTGAAAAAGCAGTAAAAATTCTACTCATTCTAGCATAATCCCCACATTTTCAATTAGAGTTCTGTGTTCTCTAGAATAAACTCTGCATACCATGAGATGTTAATCTGATGTGTCTCTGACCTTGCAACGTCGTTCCAATTCTACACCCCTTGGCAAAAACCCTTCTGTTGCAACTTAAGTCAAAAGCTTTTGGGCATGCAAGCTACAGATCAAGAGGACAGCCTTAGAACATCAGATATTTACGACGAATGAAACAGACCAAAATAGGAAATCTCTAAAACTCAAGATTAAATGTTGCATAGCAAGTCTTTGTCTCCCCTCAGTGAATGTGTTCTTTTTTGAAATGTAGTCAACTGCTTTCAATTGCACAAATTACCGGTGTTGTGTTGTCACTAGAATGAAGCTGCCTTTTCTGAGAGCTGGCTATCGAAAGATTTTTTTGTACTGTATATCCAAAATGTCATAAGGTAGAAAAAAGGATCATGCAAAATAATAATGAGGAGAGCATTAGGCCTGAGAGTTCAAGCAGAGGAGAGTTTGTGATCTCCTGCACTGCTTATGGCTTAAGGCAGTACAACAGAAGGAATGATATATTTATTAATCTCCCCTAGTTCAAACGAAGTTGCATTAAAAAGTCTTAAAAATTTTCAGATGGGTTTGGACTGCAAACAACACTTTGATATCATGGGAAATCATTAGGCATATTTAGAGTTGACCAGAATGCATCAGAGGGACCTAGCTAAAATTTCAGAAAAGGTATACCTCCTCTGGGATTAATAAAGTTTTCTAATTCTAATTCTGACTAGTCAATCGAGACAAAAAAGCTAACACAGCCTATTTCTCAACAGCAGTGAAGTATGGTGGTGGCAGCATCATGTCATGGGGATATTTTTCCTCAGCAAGGAATAGGCACCAGACAAGGAAATCAGACAGTATGCAAAGCTGGGAGAAACTTAACACAACAATTTGGTAATTAAACATTTACTTTAAGTTTTCAATAAAAATATCTGTAGACACATTTCATGACATTTAATGGGGTTAAATCTCTTACAAGGCACTGTATCTCCTATATCACGGGTCAGCAAACTTTAACACAGCCATTTGGACCCGGTTTCCACAAAAGAGATAACACTGGGAACCACAAATCCTTTCTGACATCTAAAATGAAGATAAACACTGCAAATATATATTTTTTTACTTTTTTATTTTTATGCTGTGTATAAAAACTAGCCTAGTGTGTAGCTTATGAAATTTTATTTAATCAATGATAACATTCTGAACATTTAGAACTTTAGAATTGATGTAATTTCATCCGAATCAGAATCAAAATCGTATCTATTGACCCATTGGAGCAGAAAGCATGCTCAGTAAGAGATATGTAGGTGTGGTGTAGGCACATGTACTCACATAATTTTACATATTGTTGTTTATACTGTTGTGCCTGAGAGACACCCTCACCCGGAATCAAATTACTTGTATGTGTTGGACTAAAAGCCTGAACAAACTGCAGCAGCATCGCATCAGGGAGCGTCTTATGCAAAACTGCGGACTGTGTCAATTGACGCACACAGTCATTATAGGCATAGACAGTTAGCCGCCGTTTAGTGTTAAATTATTATTTATTTTACTAAGCCACAGGGAGAGGCAGCATAAGGATGAAAGAGACACAAGTGGCTCCAGAGCCGCAGGTCCCGATATTACCATGATATTATTTCTCAGTTTTAGTTATATTGTTTAGCAACATATTGGATAACATCCAGAACATACTTCAAATCATGGCATCAATAGTGTCAGTCTAATTTTAGATTTTCAAATGTACTCTTATTCAAAGGATCCAAACTGTTGCTTGCAAAGTATGTAGGTTGCTAAGTGCATCAATACAATCAATGAAAACCTATTTATGCTGTAAGAATGTCAAAGTTTTACCTTTGAAAATGGAAGTAACCAAAATTATATAAATGAACTTTAAAACAATATAAAACCATGTAACACCTTTTAGGTTAACATGAAAATGCTATGTAAGTTTTATTTTGGTATAATAAAAGAAGACGATCAATCAACAAACCATGCCTTTACAATGGGATCTTTAAAAAAGTACTAAAATGCTGATTTTTTTAATCAACACCACTTATTTCTCAGTAGGAAACACACTGAAGCACTGCTTCTGTTTGCTATGTGAAGAAGCACAGATGATCACTAAGGGAAGATGATGCAGAATGAAGGAAATGGAGCTAAAACATCAGAGCTATTGAGGACTATAGAATAATCTGAAATAAAACTAAATGAATAATAGCTGTGGTTCAATGTGTGGTAAAGGTGATGTATTAGAGATAGAGAGAGAGAGAGAGAGAAAGCGATGGCGAGGGGAGAGAGAGAGAGAGAGAGAGAGAGAGAGAAAGCGATGTCGAGGGGAGAGAGAGAGAGAGAGGGAGAAAGCGATGGCGAAGGGAGAGAGAGAAAAAATGAGAGACAGGGGAGAAATAGAGAAAGACAGAATAAGAGATACAGAAAGAGAGAGGGGGAGAGAGCAACAAGATGGACAGAGAGGGAGAAAGAGAGGGGAAGAAAAAGAGAGAGAGGGAGATTATAAAGGAATGCTAAAAACTATAAAAACTCACTTATTGACACAAGACTTCCATTCACACTCTACTTTCCCAAACAAGACACCAGGTGATTCCACGAAAGCCTTTATAGTTCAAGCAGCAGTCGAGTTTGGCCCGTCAGAGTAAATCCTGGAGAACTTGCAAAAGCCTGATAAACTGAACTGGGTGGTGGGGGATTTACCAGACACTGGAGAAGATTACAGGGTGCCTTGAGTCCAAACGGTTTAAATGAAAACACTCATAATAAATAATATATAAAGACAAAATAATGAAAAAATACATTAAATAATAAATGAATAGATCTGTTGGAATCAACACGTGTGTTTCCACTGTGCTGGTGTGTAACACAGCTCTCGGACGCACTGGGTAGCTTTTTTCTGTTACGCGCTTCGTGCTCCCCGCGCGCAGCCCGCGAGACTCTCTACTTCAGCACCCCGACCCCCGTGCTGGGGGGATTAGTGCGCGTGCTCTTACCATTCCTCCGGGAGCCTCCTCTTCCCTGTAAGACCGCGGGTCCCCTCCTGCTCCGTTGTGCGAGAAACTTCATCGGTGAGTGCGCGCACGGAGAGCTACCCCGGGTCCCTGTCCGCGCCTTCACGAGCGGACGGACAGGTGAGGGAAGCGCGCGTGTCTGAGCGCGTGTATGCGCCGTAAAGGGCAGGCAGCACGCGCCTCGGACACGGCTTTTGCGCACATGGCGAACTTGCTCTCCAGCGTAATGAAGAGAAGAGTGGAGAGATTCCACCCCTCACATTTCTACCGAGTGAGAGGGAGAGAGGGAGGGGCACTGGATGAGATGGAAGAGCACTTCACCCAATCCGAGAGCCTGAGTCACTTGATCACTCCTGGACACGCCCACTTCAGTGGCCATCTCAAGCTTACCTGACAATTCAAATGAAAATACATTTGCCACTTTAACCCATTCACCAAGTGAAGCAGTGCCAAGCCCAGGGGCACCTCAGTGGTGGTCCTGAAATTCAAACCCACAACATTCCAATCACAAGGCAACTCTCCAACCACCAGATGACTAGCAGCCCCATTTGCATCTGTTAAAAAAGTTTAATAAGAAAACATGTTTTACTAAGATTTTAAGCACTGTTAAATGAAGCAAATAAAAGATAATCAGTCAATGTTAAACACTAATATGTAATGGTTTGAAAGTGGGAGGGTCTTAGGCCTCTGTCTGCAGTTTATACATATTGATTTATTGGAGACCTATTCACATTCAGTCTCTGAATAAACACACTGTACTATACATAGGCAAAAATACTGTGGTCTGTACAAGAGGGGGCCATAAAAACTATAGATTAGTAAATTGCTGCTTGACCAGTTTACTAGTTCAGAAAAAAAGTGGTTAGAAGTTGCACTCTATATCAAAGCCATTATTGCACATAATAGTGACATAAGTAGTGATATTGTGCATGTAGTGTGAATATTGCACACAATAAAAATATTGCACATATTTAAAGAAACAGGATAATGAGTTCGTTAATGATAGCAATTCAGCACGGCATTGTCGAAGTTAATGAGCCCATGCTTCCCACCTGCTGCTAATCTACACTAAAAAGTCTTACAAACATGACATGGGTTGCTTTGTTCTGTTTTCCTCTATGAAATAAAAGCTTACTCACTAAACCCTCTCTCACTTCCAAAGACAAAGGACATAAATATAAGATGTAATCTTTTGTATCCACGTTTTTTGTCAGTTGTTTTTTCAGCTTTGTGTAGCTCCTCCTCCTCATTGAGGGACAGTAGTGTCCATCAACACTATACTCTATATAAACTATACTATATATAAAAAACAAGAAAAATAAATGATCCATTATACATAGTGTTAAAATAATTCAATTCAATTCAATTCAATTTTATTTATATAGCGCTTTTAACAATGGTCATTGTCACAAAGCAGCTTTACAA
>JBBPDH010193783.1:0-16143 GCA_037974565.1 Clupeocharax schoutedeni | reverse complement strand
GCTATGGACTTCAATGACTGTGCGAGGAAGAACACCTGTTACCTGCTTTTATACTGACGTACGGTCATTTCCGGGACCTCGTGACCGTACGTGACCCGGTGTGCGTGACAGATAAACCCTCAGGGCTTGCTGATTTTCGAGAACTCAAAAACAGTTCAGTTCATTTTATATAATCTTGCTTGTATCTGATTTCTGCAATACTGCTCCTAAAAAAACTGCCTGAAAGCCTACATCATCTGTACCATAATGCTAACATAATATTAGGCATCACATTCTAATCCTGGAGGGTTGGTATCAGCACACCTTGTTCAATTTATCTTTTAATTGCCAGGTATAGTATACATGTTTGTAAAAGGACCTGGAACTGAAGAACGATGCTCTATATATTTATTCTCTTTTAGATATATCTATAATCCCCAAAAATACAAAGTCCTTATTAAACATTCCTAACATACATTTACTACTGGTGTTTTAAATCCTTTCTAACATGCAACTCATGAACCTGCTTTATAAGCCACTGACTAATTAGCTTCCTTATGTTCAGTGGGCCAAAGATTTTCCATAAGGGGGAGCCATTGGCATTCAAATAAACTGGATCTTTAATAATCCTGGCTCAACAGAGTACACAAAATACACATTCACTTTCTGTCACTCATGACAGTTTGATAAACTGTGTGAGGATGAGTACTGAAAGAGATGCTGACACTGATACAGAGAGTGATATAGGAAACCATAGGCGGCTAGAACCAAACATCTGGAGAGAGAGGCTGACATTATGCAGGAGAGTTAAACTCATCAGTTTATTCCTTTCATTGCTTAACTGCTTTCTGACAAAAATATGCTCAGACTCAGACACTATGTGGGTAACAGCTTTGGGAGGTGGTGAGGTGTTTGTATTTCCTTTGCGCAAAAGTCTGTTTTTGGAACCAACCTTTTTAAGAATGACATCATAGTGAAAGTTACCCGCTTTAGAGAAATGTAAATAAATAGATGTATGTAAAAAATATCTAGATGTATGTAACTAGATCTACTCCATAATAATTTAGCCTACTCTTGTAATGCTTTACATCTCTTATTATTAACAGTATTATTTTAGTGCCAATAAAAATGAAAGATAAAACAGTGTAACCAGCATAAGATATTTTGGCACCAACAAAGTGATTAAACATAAAGCATAAAGAAACATATATTGGTGTCTTGGGTGGCCTTGCATACCAACGGACCTTAAAAACAACTTAAAAATACAATTCCTGCCTCTCAGATGCATAGCCATGGACAAGCCCAGACTGATCCCTGGCCTACCCAGTCAACTAGTGCGTTTTTGCATGTAAAGGGCTCGCAGCACATGCAACATATATTTTTGCACACTGTGTCTGTCTTGCCTGCATCTACACTGCATGGGCAAAAGAACTGGGGCACCTCTTAATTACTGAATTGGGGAAGACCCTAGTCGATTGCAGCATGACTGTGCCCCAGTGCACAAAGCACGGTCTGTAAAGACATAGTGTTTGATGTGGAAGAGCTTGACTGGCTCACACAGTGCCCTGACCTCAACCCCATCCAACACCTTTGGAATGAACTGGAACAGAGATGGCGAGACAGGCCTTCTCATCCAAAATCATTGCCTGATCTCATCACTGTTCTACAGAATGAATGGGCATACATTTCGACAGAAACTCTCCATTATCTTGTGGAAAGCCTTTCTTTCATACCACATAAAATTCTGTTAATTGGAAATGCAATGTCATTAAAGTCCCATTTGTCTATGTAGTATGCGATCTTGCTGTGTCGTCGTTACTCTTGGCTTGCTCATCAGGGGCACACACACATTCATTCGCACACATTCATTCACACACATATTTACTTCACATTTATTTCATTTTGTAAAGCTGCTTTGTGACAATGACCATTGTTAAAAGCGCTATATAAATAAAATTGAATTGAATTGTTCTGTTTTTTGTTCTGGTGTTGCCATCTTCATTAATTGTGTTAATTGTGTCTCCACCATCACAAGGTATCAGGTTAATTTCACATTTAGTTTTTTTCTCCAAACAACTAAGACATGTTCCCATCCTCATTTTTACTAAATTCGACCATGTCTAGACAACGTCAGTGCAATATCATGCCTGAGATTTTTATGAGCACTCCCATTTATGCTATTGTTATATATGTTTTGTAACCTGTATAGACTAAGCTAAAAACGGTCTATTTGGCTTATTCCTTATCCTAAAGCCCTGCTACAAAAAACCATTGCACTAAATCAGTTTCATTCTATTGCTTAAGCTCTGAGGTTCATGATCAGCTTCTAAAGGGATGAGTGGAGGTATTTGGCTTGCTAAAGGCTTTTTATGAAATGAAGTCTTTCATGAAATGATTTAGTTTCACTATAAAATGTGCAAGATACAACATTCATCCTAACCATGAAATGCGGAAGCACATTTTAAAAAATAATTTGAAGGTTAAAATGAGGAACTAGACAAAGTGATCCAACTGAAGAAGCTGGAAACCATTACTCAAGTTGCTTTAAAAGTAAATCCTCATGAATATTGTATGTACATAACAAGTACTAGCAACTCTGTGGTCGATGATTTCTAGATGAGAAGGCATTACGGGGCATTATGGTGAACCGGAAAGATGAACTAAAACAAAGGCACTATCAGAAGCAATATCTCATGCCCTTCAGCACCATCAGCCCAAGCTTTATGCAGAATCAATAATGTTCTGCAGTTGGCCAAAACATTCCTTAAAGGCAAACCCAGAAGTGCAACGAAGTGCCATGAGAATAGATTCTATAACCTTGTGGATATTGATGGAAATGTTTTTTTCTTGTATGTGCATCTTATTTTGAGATAACTAGATCATCATCTGGTATAGCATCTTGTATCAAAGCTCATGGATCCATGCAGGGTCTCTTGGATTTGGTTTCCACCGCTTGTGTAATGTGGTTTAAATGAATGATGCACCTCAAGAGTAGATGGTTAAACACAGCAGATTATTTTAAGAGATTTCTCATTTTTGTTTTTAATTTTATATTTATGTCGGTCTGTACTGTACAGTGTTGACTGAACTGTTGACTCTCACATTGCTAGAATAAAAATACAGGGCTTTCCATGGGGGAAATTCTGGACTGCAGCCACCAAGGCAACACACAAGGCAGCAGCCAATCAGCAGCAAGAGGAAATTAATAACGTTCTCGGATTGGCTACTTTCAAACCTCCCGCCTCTGAGTACAGGGGTATTTCACCATCCCAAGACATGTTTTTTTCTGTTCTCTCAACAACACAAAAAAGTATACAGTTATATTTTATATGGAAATGTAGCTGAATACATATGTTACAAAATTAGTAAATTATAAAAATGCAGGACAAATTAAATATTGCCACAAAAAAAGCAATTAGGTTTCCACAAATTTGTGGGGGGTTCAGTGAACAATTATTATTTAGTTTCTAAGATAACATCTGTGAATGACTAATGCTGCAACATTCCCAGTAGAAACTCCAGGGATTTTCCAGACAGCTGACACTTTCCCTGAGGACAGTAGTGGACTATTTTATTTCTTTGGTGGTTTGTGCCCAACACTCTAAACCCTAAAAGCATGTGAAATCCTAGTAGAGATATTCTGGATCATGAGAAAGGGTGCGCATTACACCCCCGGGAACACAGCAATGTGCTGAGTGCAATCCTTGGATAAAAGTAACATACTATACAGAAAGCATTTTGTTATTTTTATTTATATTGTATTATAGTTGCCAGTGCCTCTATCTCTCTCTCCTTCCATCAAAGAGAAACACGATTTTGAGAGGGCAAAGACCAACACGCCTTCTCTTCTAATTCTCATACACTCTGTATAGCCGAGTACTTGAAGGAAGTGTTTACAGTTATGAAATCTACACACACTAACTAAAGCCAGTGGCCCCCCGTCTCAAAGACGAAGGGGAAGTGGTAAGCAAGCAGAGTCCAAGTGTTGAAAACACATGAAATAAAGTTTCACTTTAGACTGTTATTACATTGCAACTGAGCTATCAGCATTTTGTGCAAGCTCTTTACCTATAAACACTATAAACACTATCAGTTTAAATCATTAATTGCATGATATTTAGAACATGCTCACAGTCTCCCTATCTGTCCCAGGACAGGTTTTGTCATAAGGGATTCAATACATTTTTGCTGTAAAATAAACATAATGAATTAAAAGTGCCCTTAATATTCCACAGCACTTTATACACATTATCTTCATTTTTAACTCTGCCTCTTTTTCACAACCATAATAGAAACAAAGTTCATTTGCTCCATCTGTCTCGACTCTGTGTCTGCATCTGCAAGCTCATCTACTATTTTTGCCATTTGCTCTTTCGATAAATAAAGGATTTAAGTAATCAAAGTCTGCATGTGTGCATGCATTCAATGCCTTGGAGACATGAGGGAAGATCGTGACAGATGGATCGACCATTCAAGGCGCAGCAGGCTGGGCGAAGCGCCTGTGGAAAAATTGGGGGTTCCCGAGCCCTGGGCAGAACCAGCAGCCCTCACTGGTACTAGAGGCATTGAGTTCAAATTATGGATCTGACATAATAATAAACCTCTCAGTGGTATCCATGGATATAACCACTTTGTCTAGCATATCCCAAAGCTGCTCAATCAGAGCTTATTTGATTAATGTAGTTTGATCCATACAGGCCCACCTCGCAGCTTACAGGACTTGCTACTGCAGATACCACACCTTCAGAGGTCTTGTGGAGTCCATATACGCACAGGTCAGAGCTGTTTTGGTAGCATGAGGGTTGGTTGATTAGGAGTAACTGACAACATGTTACACACCATTTGTCGACACTGAATAAATGCTCTATGAATGTAGTCTGTACATTTCACATCATGAAAAATATCTCCATGCACAGCAAAAATGCCTTGCACTCTGCCGTGTCAAAGTGATGCCTGTTGTGGTATGCTTTAAATAGGTCAGCACATATGACAGTCTGCACACCGCAATGCAACTTGCTCTGCAGAATAGAAATGTGTTGGAGAACATGCATATCAGACTAGGTTTTGAGCTTCCAGGTCCCCTATACCTGTGCATGTGGGCTCCATGTTGTAGGCACATACCAGTGTGGCTTCCAGACCACATCAATAACATACATTAAGAAGACACTTATGGGAAGTAAGAGGCGGACTTTCAGGTCAGAGGCAGAAATGTACTTTTCTTGGCATGCTGCTGTACATGTGTGGTTTTTGGTTCACACATTGGTCACCCACTTTCTTGCCCTGTTTCATGTTCTTTATCACACTCGATTCAACTCATCAGACCATTACCAGTGTATGGTTTATTACTGCTTCTCTGAAAATAACCCTAATACTTCAGTTGTGTTTTGTGTTCGTTTACAGGCTAGTGTTTCCCTCTGCTGGCATTGCCGATTGCCTTGCCTCATATTAGTCTATGTTTACCCATTTTAAACCTGGACTTTTAAGTGTGAATGTGCAGGTGAGCGTGTGTAGGATAGTAACGTAATTTGGTACGTATGTATGTTGTATTTTGTTTTGTGTTTGCTTTCATGTATGATTATACTTTCTAATTTTGTTTCGGTTGCTTTTAGGAGCTGGGTACCTGTAGTGGTGTGGTGGGTTTCCCTCGATGGTGGTGGCGTGATGCTTTCCTCTATGTGCTGTGTTCCACTCCTATAGTTTTGACTTCACGTGTGTGTGTGCACAAGTGTATGTGGGTGCCTTGTGCTGTGATCCAATCTTTGTGGGCCCTCCCAACTAATAGTAAGGCCCAGCTCCTTGGTTTCTTTTGGTTTTGTTTTCCTGGGTATCCTGGATGTCTGCGAGTTGTGAATGGTGTTATTGTTGTTTTGAATTAATTATTTTGAATAAAATGAAGCTTTTGATGGATGGAATCATGTCTCCTGCCTCTTGAGTAACGAATTTGTATGTCTTTCAAACCAGTGGTTTGTAGCCAAAGGGTTTATATTCCTTGGGTGAAATTCCCAAGGTGGCGTAGTCAGTTTAGTTTAAGCAGAGTAGTTTTGAGCATCCACTGGAGCATATATGTCACCTGAAGAAGGTGCTCCTGAATTTCTGAGCACCCCCCGCCCCCTTTCGTCACACATATAAGGTGACTCTGTCCTGGTACAGAGAAAACCACCTACTCTCATCAGTCTGCAATCCTGATAGCAGCACTCTCTCTCTCTCTTCCTCTGGACTTTGAACATGTTAAGACATACTGTATGGCAGCCAATCCCATCAGTAACCGGACAGCACAAATCTCACTGTGTACGTCTCACTGTGCACCTTTGTATATTTCCACAGGTAACTAATATAGGGCAGTTGGTAGCCTAGTGGTTAAGGCATTCGCCCTAGTCCGGGTTCGGTTCCCAAGACTGCTAGGCACTGCTGAGGTACCCTAAGCAAGGCACCGTCCCCACACACTGCTCCCCGGGCGCTGTGTTCCTGGCTGCCCCCTGCTTCACTTGGTGAATGGGTTAAATGCAGAGGAAGTATATCGTGCTGTTTACACTGTGTGCTGTGGTGTGTTCATGAATGACCAGATTGTCACTTTAAATAGAGTAATTTCTTATTCACTGTATTTGCTATGATTATGTATTTATTTATATACCTCCTGGGTTAGGGGTTGGCATGGGTTTCTTCATGGTTTGGTGGCCTGAGTTTCTTCTGGTTTCTCCTAAATCCAAAGACATCTGTGTCAGGTGAATTGGGGATTCTTAATTGACCATAGGTGTGAACAAATGGTGTGTGTGTGTGTGTGTGTGTGTGTGTGTGTGTGTGTGTGTGTGTGTGTGTGTGTGTTTGACACCTTAATGGGGGTATCATTATAGAGGCATTCAAATTAAATAGATTTATGAATTATTGCTTGGTTTGAATTTGCTGCCAACCTTGTCTGTGTCAGGTGAATAGTACCTTTACACTGACCCTCAGCTGATTTATTTTATGTCTGTCAGTCACAGGACTGGAAAAGACAAATGATTACACAACAGTTGAATACAGCATTCAGTCAGGTGTGTTCATTCCTGGGTACAAGGACTCCCCTATATGAAGTGTTTAAGTAGGAAAGCAGCAAAATATGTGATAATTTCACTGTGGGTGCCCAAACCTTTGCATACAATCCCTCAACAGGAGGCAACAAAAGAGAGTCCCAACCTTTGAGACCTTTTGCAACATATTATGGCTAATAGATTTGCATTAGATGGCCAGCAAATTTGATCAGTTTACTCACAAATAAAAGTGTGGCAACCAATTTTAAAAAGCAATTTACTTTAGGAACAGAAATCTACGTCTTTCAAAGAACTGCAAGACGGCTGTTCAGGGAGGTGATTTGAATAATTATGATAGTGATGCTAACAAACCCGCCAGTGCTTTTAAACGGTTTTCCCTTCCTCCATTATATGTCTCACAGCGCAGCCACTTCCTCTCTAGATTTTTCATGCAAGTCAGCACATGTCGGGTGTGGAGGTTTGATCACCCCAGATTGAAAGAGTTTCAGTGTATTCAGTCAAAGAACTTCAAATCCAGCTTTACACAGACTGCAGGGGCAGTAGAGGATCTGGGCTCGTACTTTCCCATGCTCTCTTTTACTGGGCGGATGTCTCCCATGAGAAAGAAACCAAAAGACCATGCAAACTAAAAGCTAATACTCCCCCAGGATAATGAACAGGAGGAAACACTTTTCGTTAAATGACGGATTCTGTAGGATTCATTTCTTTCTTCTGCTTCTTCTGGTCGTCTGGAATGGTAAGTGATTTTAAGCAAAAAGTAATGTGTAGGGGATAAAGTTACAAATCATTTTTGCTTTCCAGCAGAAGAGAAGGATCTTGTAGTGCATACAGGCTAGATGAGTCACATGGAGCCCTTTGTTGAGTAAAATACTTATCCACAATTGTATTTGTTTACACACATACAAAACCATAATGCTTTTCTGCATGCAGTTACCAAATTATATAAATACTATATATACATATTTATGGTCTGGCTGCAATATAAAGGTCCTTTTATTTACATTTTTCTGATTCCTATTTTCTGTATACCCTTCTGTAGCCTAAAACATTTGGCCATTATGATTTTTCATGTCTGGATGATGGCTATGATCTATGAATGAATTTTTTGTTTTATATACAATTATACATTATATATTAATTGCAGTGTTAACTGTCATTTGCCAAAAATAAACAGCTCATGTAAGGACATCATGGCTGAGGATTGCATGGAGTGGCTGAAACAAGCTTTTATCCTTCCATGTTTTTGAAGTGTTGTGGTCTTGAGGTTTCACACACTTGCCTTTCTTCACTGCAAGTACACAGACAGTGACATCAGACTATGTTTTATTATTGACCCCTGGTTGGATTTATTCAAGTCGCATCCAAGTACTGCATTAAACAAGTCTAATTTTCTGTAATATGTCTTCTGTTACTGTGGTGGGGTAAGTCTCTGCATCGTGCCCGTTGTCCATGGGGTAGACTCCTGGTAGCTATTAGCCTAGTGTGGATTAAGCAGTTGCAAATATATTTATTGAATAAATACATTTTCGGTTTTCTGTTATGAAGCACCATGCAGTTAATCCAGTTTAGATTTTTATATTAGCATTTACACACCGAACTTAATTTATGGCAGTGGTGCAGTGACACAGAAAGTTAACGTTCTCAAAACTCTTCACAAATTCAACATAACCAGTCAAAAATTTTGGACACATAACCATTTATCTGTTTATTTTATAAATTGCAGATTTTATTCTTCTTCAGCAATGAAAAAAATATGCAGAAGAGCATGTCTGACAACCTTTTAACTGCTTGTGTTTTGTCGCAGAGACAAATTCTAAGCTGTCTATTAATTTCAAATGCACTTTGACTGTCACCTAACAGCTCATTAAACATGTGTTTGGTTTTCTAGGAAATAAAGGTACTCAGATGAAGAACATATAGTACATTTGTTTGTTAACAAAGAATACCAAGTGTGCATGCAAAAATAAAAAAATCTTGGTCTGTTAACAATGTTGACTAGAAGTGTATGAGGACTAAACCGTATATAAGTTTACATGTCAGTATAGTACTTTTTACACTATACTGTATCATTGTGGTTAGTGTAGCTTCTATATTGTTTTTGCTATTCTTATCTTTGAGGTGCCCATTTGCTGCTGTAATAATGCAAATTTTCCCCTTGTGGGACTAATAAAAAATTATCTTGTCTTCCACTATGAATGAATACCCAGGCAAAATCTGTGTATTTACAGCAAAATACTGTATCACTAACACGTTTGTGTGGGGAGGAAAACGATTGCGAGGGATGATTAAACTGTACATCAGTCTGGTACACTGGAGCGCAATTGTTTTTTCTTTTGTGGGTAACAGTGGCTTATTTTATGACAAATAAGCATGTCTATGTACATATCAAATCATTTTATTTAGCAAAATAGCAAACACAGAACTGAATAATGAAGAGATACACGTCACTTCCACCATTGCTTTCTGTGTAAAACATCATTAAAAAAAAAAAAAAACATTTACATACACTGAATGATAATTAGAATGTTAGATATAAAATTGATATTTAAAGAGAAACCAAAGTGTGCCAAACCCCTAGAATGAGTATAAACTTGGAGGATTGGAGGTCCTTGCATAAATCAACCATTATGGTGTTGTTACTTTCACAGCAGCAGCAAATTCACAGTGATCTTTTAGACTACTGAGTGTTTGTGGACTTTACATCCCAGTGTAAAGGAAGTTCTGTATTTGTTTATGACATATCGGTATGACGGTTATTACCAAACAAAAAGCAAACGGTTATAATGGGACAGTATACCGGTACACCGCCCACTACTTCCTCCCTTCCTTTTCATGCTGGATACCTGAGATGATTTGCAGAAGACAGACAGGGATGCAACAGACAATCCAGGAGGACAGTACCTTTGATGTTGATAAAGTGCTGGAGACAGGGTTAACGCTGCATCACACATTTTCTATCTGACCAAAACTGATAAAGTTAAGCACACTGGAGCCTGTTGCAGCTTTTCTCATGAATTTCTTTATTACATTCTGAACCAAATTCTGTAAAATAAACAGGAACCATGTTTATCATATGTTGTAACACCTGTAGTGCTACCCCTGTATTTCAGATCATCGTGTTTTTATAGAGAAAGAAGTGTTGCTAATGTTCTGCGGGATTCTGAGATGTGGATGAAGTGCTGCGGTAGTTTTAAGAATTTTAGATATGGAATGAACTATTGCAGTAAGCTTAAGAACAGTAACTAAAGTGACCTCTGCATTTAAATCTGTGGGTGAGACATCAGTAAATGAGTGTGATGCTCATTCATTAGTATGGTATGTAAGAGCAAATCTTCTTCCGGTGGATGATAATGTCAATGCAGAATGTGTTCAGACTGTGAGTAAGACTTACAAATAGAGGTATATTACAAGAAGGCTGCAGAACAGAGACCCCTGATTACAAAGACAAATGACCATCTTAGAGGTCAATGGTATTCAAACTCATCTGTGATTCGTCTATGCATGTGTGCTGTTCACTTTGAGAAAAGTGCAGGTTTGACCTTTTGACCCTACAGTAGCGGGGTCTGGTGGCTTTTTTATGCTTATATTTTGCTGGAATAGTTTAGGTTCATCGGTCCACTTAGGGCTGCATTATACTCGCTATTAACTACTGTTTGTGCATAAACAGTTGCTTTACAAAATCCTCCTCCGCAGACCCGTTGTTTTAAGGATAAAGAACTATAGACATGTGGGCTGAGGTCAGAGTCAAAACATGAGAATTGATTATCACATCAGATTTAGTGCAAGAAGATCAGAAAGAGCACGACAGGAGATAAGATAACCAACTTGCTGTCGGCTGCTGAAAACACGTCACAGAACCCCAGAACACTTCATAACATCAGACACTAGAGTGCACCAAAGTGAATCCAAAATTATTGGGCTTTCTAATCAGTGAGCATTAACAGCCATTGAGCTGATCTATTGACCAACCAATCAGCTCCCAGTTGCTAGAATGCATCAGAGCTCTTGTAGACAGAAGGGCAACCAACCTCAGTCACCTCTACCCCTAAAGCCATAAAACAAGTCGCTGAACCTGTTCAGTTACATATATAGAGCACCCTTAGAATCTGAGACCCTTCATATCAACATTAGTGCTTATATTAATGTAGTCTCGGTTACATACACTCAAAACAAAATCAAACAGAACACTGAAATGTAACAAATACATACAAGTGTTATGCCTGGGGTCCAGTATTTTATTCCATTATATGTACCAAGTCACAATCCATTTTACAGCTCCTCTATATCCATTAAGTTTGTTTTCGTTTCTCTGCCTAAGATTGGTATATGGTAAATGAGCTCTGTTCTGATTGGCTGCCGTGTACCATGCAGTCTGGCCTGAAACATTCCCATAACTTAATTATGAATGGGTGGCGCTCAACAGCTGTAGGCTGAATATGTCGATTAATGTACATATATGACATCAGAAAAGCTTTTACATTATACAAAAAGATAATGATGATAAGGTCTTTACCAATTATGTCAATTTGCTGGAAGACAGGATAGTTATCTGTGCAGTGAAAAGCAGAGATTAATGATTCATTTAGTATCTTAACATCCGTACATGTGTTTTAAAATTTTTTTTTAAAATGTATACAATTCAAACTTCACTCTCCCAAATCTCCAACTGCTGGAGCCAGAGTGCTAAGACAGACTAGACACAGTCTATAAGTTTCAGGAGAGCAACTGAGCCTTGAGAACAGACTCACTTGCTCTCAGCCTGAATGTGTATAATGACTTGTGGGTAAAAATAAATTAATCATGGTACAAAACTGCAGAACAGCACTAAGGCCTAGGAGGATAAGGTAACAAAATAAAACATGGTACATTTTTAATGTAAGAGTGCCGCCACAAGCACATGGTGGTATTTTTTCATTCTGTTTGTTTCATGTTTGACATACAGTTTGTCCTGATGATATGTTTTTCTGTTCACACATAAATTATATCCTGTGATTCCGAGCTTTTTCCATGCTCAGACACACTGCCTATTTCACATCTCCTTGAATGACTGTGTTTTCCAGATGTGCGAGCAGCTGTAAGAGATGAAGTGGAGACAGTACAAGTTACAGAGGGAGTGAATGTCACTCTGAAGACTGATCTGACTGGAATAAAGAGTGATGATGTAATACGGTGGATGTTTGGAACGACAGACACTCGTATAGCGCAGCTACTTAACAGAGACCCTTTCACTGATTATGATGAGAGATTCACAAACAGACTGCAGCTGGACACACAGACTGGATCTCTGACCATCAGCAACATCACCATCAAACACTCTGGACTTTATAAAGTACAGATCATTAGTAAAGAGATCACAGCCAAACACTTCAATGTTACTGTTTATGGTGAGTCTTTTCATTCATCTTGTGCAAGTGCTTTAAATGTGTTTTTTGCCACATTTAACAAATTAAAGACATTTATCTTCAGTAAAATGGTTTAATTGACACCTGTATAAACAAATACTAAAACCATTTCTAAAGCTTTGTATTCCACTGCTGTTCTTCTATCGTTCTTTTGAAGTCTTCCCTTGTTCAGAATTTTAAAATGTACACTTTGTACCCTCAACACATATGAGGCATTACGGTTTAATGTATTGTATTCCTGCAAACAAATAAGAAAGCTTGATTTCTTTCTCATTTATAATTCTGTTCTTGATCTTTGACTTCTGAAACTGTTCAAGGATGAAGGGATGCTCTGTCTGAGATGTCCAGTGTCTAATAAAACACAGATGAATGTCTTTATAGGTTGAAAGAGGTGGTGAGAGTTATTTGTTCTATTTTTCAGCTACTCTGTCTGTACCTAACATTACACACCGATCTCCACATCATCAGTCAGAAAGATCATCAGTCCCAGTGTGTTCTGTGGTGTGTTCAGTGAGGAATGCGTATAAAGTGACTCTCTCCTGGTACAGAGAAACCCATCTACTCTCATCCATCAGTCATCCTGATAACAGCACCCTCTCTCTACCTCTGGACTTTAAACATGATGATAATAAGACCTACAGCTGTGTGGCAGCCAATCCCATCAGCAACCAGACAACACAACTCAACACAACTCAGTGTGAACAACGTGATCCTCACACAGGTATGACAAGAACAGCAGTGTTAATGTTTTTTACTACTGCTTTTTATTTATTTCCTGAGGCATTTATACAAATTACTGCTATTTAACAACGCCTATATAGCTGATCATTCCATTTCTCTCTTCTTTTGTGCTCTTCTCCATTTTGTGTAAAGCATTTGAAAGATTTTTAAACAAAAATCATTCATGTAAATATTTCTGAATCTGTATATTAAAATTTAATGTTGCCTAAATACTGATCATGTTGTGGATTAAAAATATTAATTAATTTTCACATATGCATGGTATCAAGGATGCAGGACCAAGGTCAAATGTTGAACTGAGCTTTCCTAATTCCACATTTGGGTTGAGTTTACTTGGCTCTTGGATCTTACAAATCAAAAGCTTATGAGTTACACTACATAATTGTTGTACATCAATGGTTAATGTTAATGAATGTTCTCTATGTAATATCCTTTGTAATTTAGGAATTAAGCATTTGTAGTCGGATATTAATCTGTTAGTGAATTCACCAAACTGAATTGTTAACCAGCCATAGCAAAGTACTTCTTGCACTTCAACTTACGCTTGGTGCAGTTACCATTACCAACATTGCTTTACAGTTCAGTGAGGATTTAGGAAAATTGAGGAATTGAGGAATAAATTTTCCATTCAGAAGCACATTATTGGACTATGAAGCTTCCACTACATATGATTGTTCAAACGCTTTTTGGAACTAACGGCAGTTTCCACATAAATGTAAAAATTCCACATGAATTAAAATATATCAAATATATAAAAATATTATTGGACTTTATACCACACACCAGTAATACCTGGTCCTGACACTGGTGCATTATGACCCATTAATATGCCCCTCCTGAGACCTGAATCTTTGTAGTATAATTTTATCTGATGGTTAGTGAGTGCATGTGGTGACCAGAAAAAACAAGCTAGTACATTTACTTATTGAACAGGTCACATTAGCTATCATTGCAGGAGTTGCCGCCCTAGAGAGATTTGCGAGGTGCTGCCACATTTGTTTATTGTAACTTTTTGCTGTCTAGCACAGATAGGATGAACAAAAGTATTCACAAACAAGTATTAGGTTATGTAATCTTGTAAGATTACTTTCAGTACACATGACAGCTTGAATTCTGTCATTTACAGTTACCAGACGCTTTTATCCAAAGCGACTTCCAATCCCTAATTACAGGGAGAGTCTCCCTAGAGCAATTTGGGGTTAAGGGTCTTGCTCAGGAACCCATTGGTGGTGTGCTGGGGGTAGGATTCAAACCCATGACCTCCACCACCACCACCCCAGAGACCTCAGATAGCAAGCGAGCTATTACTTTATCGAATGAATGCAGATGTTAATAATATTACATTTCAGGGTTTTTTTCTAGGAACAAGGCATTAAAGATTTTTACTCTGTCCAGGATCTGTTACACAAAAGTGTATAGTCAAAGTCTTAAATATTTCAGGAACATAACACATTTAACTATTTAGTAATAATGAAAAAACTGAAGGACATCTGTGATGGTTTCAAAGTAAGCAGTTAAAGTCAGTCTTAAATCATCAGCATGATCCACGAAGGCCACCATATATTACCTTGGTTGTTTGGTTTGTATTTAATTCTGTTGACTGACATTTCAGAACAAATCACTGATTATTGTCAGAATCGGTTCTACAGCCCTATGGACTTCTTCAGTAACCCACACACTTCTTAATAGTTATCAGCTTTGTGGTTATAATACAACCATGAATATGGTATGGATCCAGATTATGGCACATATGTTGTGAATACAGTGAGGTGTGTGAAAACAAAAAAATATTTAATTTCCTTGATCTTTTGCATTTGTTGTGACATTATTTCATATAAATATCAGTGTAGACTAACTGATTTTTTCCTTTGACTTTCTCAGCATCAAGCATTTTGTGGCTGATTCCTGTACTTCTACTGTTATTGGCTGTTATAGCCCTTTACCTGCTATACAGAAAGCGAACTAAAAACAAACCAGAAGGCAAGTATCTTCAAACCTCTCTATTCTCTACTATAGTATTGTAAAGAATATGAGCTTTGCTGGTAAACGATCAAAACTACACACCGCTGTGTTTTTAATGAGTTTTGTGAAAAGCTTTTCAAAAAAGCAGTTTCTTCTGTTATTCATTATCAAACAGTCAGGATTCCTGAGGAAGAAGTCCATTATGCTGATACAGTGTTTTGTGCACAAATTGTACAGAATATGGTAAGATGTACTGTAAGGTTCTGTGAGCACAGAATCTGTGTGTGTGTTTTTGTGTCACTACAATGTTGTGTCCTTTGCTGGACCAATGTCAGTCTGCTTGTAGCTTGAACCTGTAATTGCTCTTGCTTATCAGTATTGCAGGTATGTGTACACCGTGTAAGCTTTTAACAATGTGTTTGACATCAGGATGAGCAAAGTATGCAATGACAAAGTACTTAAATGTACTTAAAACAGTCACAAATAATTTGTGAGTCGAACTTCCCTTTGAGACTGTTATATTTAAATGTTCTCTGCTCTGGTTTCTCTTTACTTTGCCTCATTCAAAAAGCAATGTAGACTGAAACGCTTCTTAAACTTAAATATAACTTTGGGATGCACCTTTCACCCCAAAGTTTTTAAATGTGCCTTAAGTTCTAGTGTGCATAACTAATAGGAATTGTTGGCTAAATAGTAGGGGTGTGACGAGATCTTGTGGTACAAGATCTCGCGAGATCAGATTGGTCCCACGAGATGCGTCTGGTCTCTCTCTATCTCTCGTGACTTTTCCGGAGCGCGTGTCTCTCTATGTTTCTCTGTATCTCGCTCGCACGGATCCTCCACGCTCTCTCTCTCTCTCTCACACACACACACACACTCATGACTTTTCCAGAGGATGCGTCTCTCTCTCTTTCTCTGTATCTCTCTCTCTCTCTCTCTCTCTCTCTCTCTTTCTCTGTATCTCTCTCTGTCTCGTGACTTTTCCGTATTTAAACCTCGTTTATCTTTACATTTTCTTTAAGGGTGATGTA